>JACTAT010000285.1:642846-712500 GCA_014526335.1 Chrysaora quinquecirrha | reverse complement strand
CACCAAAAAGCGCAAGACGCAAATAATTCTGAATACGCGAGTTGAGAAAAAGCATTGCAAACTCCGTAAGTAAGCCGCACGCAAAACAGGGATCGAAGCCGTGAAGCTGCAAACCTATAATGAATCCAGTCAATCCAGATCTATTTTTGTTAATCCATAATCGTTTCTCTTCTCTCAGGTATCGTTGATTTGTTCTAATGTCTGATGCCGTGAAGCTGCAAACCTATAATGAATCCGGTCAATCCAGATCTATTTTCATTAATCCATAATCGGTTTTCTTCTCTCAGGTATCGTTGATTTGTTCTAATGTCTGATGCCGGGAACGCAAACGCAGGAGCAGAGAAAACTATGATGACGTCATTTGTAACCAGCGGACGAACTGGCCGAAGAAATGCAATGGGTGATATTTTAACCGAGGGACAAGTTTGCGCAGATACATCAGCGTTACCACAAGAACTTGGAACTTTAAATATAAGTGGATCACAGGACAACCAAAGCCGGACTCAAAAAAACCCTGAAGGGGCATCAAGTAGCAATTGACGGTTTCATGTTCTTGCTAACTTAGGTAATATAACTTCAATATTCTCCGTCTGTTTTAGGGCCAAGCTAGACTATGCCGGCATGCCTCGTCTTGCCATGAATTTCGTATCGGATTGGGCTTCCAGTTACACTATGACGACCCAATCCGGTAAATGGCGCTCCGCAAATCATCTTGAGAATCATGGCGCTCTGGAGGTGATATGAAAATCAAGACGCGACGCAGCGACACAGTGTAATCATGCCAATCCGATATATGACGCTCCGAAACCTTGTTTTTCTATTGTTTCGCAAAACAGATGCGAAGCAAATCTGCGAAGGAGCTGCCGTGGCGTCTCAATGTAATTGCATTGATCGTTATGAAAACCCTGACGCTGCGCTCAGTATAACTGCTTGGAAAAGTCTTATGACGGCACAAATATCAAAACGCAACGATATCATGCCAGCATATTGTAACTGGGGTCTTATACTGTGGGCTTCCAATACATTTTGTCCTTTTGAAGATGGGCAATTGGGGCCCTATGTGATAACAAAAGCTTTGCAAACTTTTACTAAGGATTTTTGTGGGGAATTCTGGGAATGATTTCCTTATTATTTACTTATTTTGTGCAGTACCTTTCGGGCTTTGCTTTTACTTTGAACTAGTTGAATTCTCGAAACTAAGGAAATTATTCCCAGAATTTCCTTGCTAGATCTTTATAACATATTTCCCATCGTACCAATTTACTAATTTTTCAATTTACTAATAATGACTTACTACACAGTAAGGAGTGTCGTCGTACAAATAAGACATAAAAATTATCGTAAAAAATCTGGTTAACTGAGATAACTGATAACTTACCATCTCAAAGTTATTATTCTAATTGCAAAACCATATTAACTATGGCAAATTGAAGAAAATTTTATCAAATCTGCTGTAAAAATAAGCGTTCAAACCATGATTCATATAATTTCACGACATGAAGGAAAAGTATAAGGAACTTTCAGCCTAATTTTGTTAATATAATCATCGTATTTGCAAAAAAGAATATTTTCGGTGGGGGCTTGTTCGAGGGGGGGGGGCTTATTTCAAAGTTCTATAGTTTCAGTGTGTTTTCGACAGAATAGCAGAGAGAAAAAAAGATAACTTATCTGTATTCTATAATCAAAACCAGCTACTTGCCAACAGCCAATGGCTGATTATTGGTTGAATTCATGGGGGCTTATTCGAAAAATGAATTTTTAGGTGGGGGCTTATTCGAGGGGGGGGGGCTTATTCGGAGGTTGGGGGTTATTAGAGGATTTACGGTATTAAGGAATGCCAGCCTTACCTAAGACCCAAGGTCCCACAAAGCAAAGTAGCCTGACCTTGGTCCATCACTCGACGCTTCTTTATTATGCATGAATTAGGTATAGTAAGCTCACTAGGAATAACATTCTAATCCTTCGATTTGTTTTATTTCATTATTGATATTAGGTAGGGTGATTTAGCTATGCATTGGTGACATTGTTTTTCAAAAATAACCAAATGATAGTATATTCAATTCCCGAAATCCAGGGTGCCAGAACCGCACTAATGCATTATTAAGTTGTGTGTGCAGTATCGTGCAGTTGATTTTTACCGCACGCAACGCTGGGAACGTAGTTATCGCTATTGAGTCTATGTTGGACTCTCAAATTACTCTGAACAAACAGCTTTTGGGTATTGTTTTTGTTGCTGCTGTTTGCGAAGAGTGGGAGTCTTAATAAGTTTGTGGGATGCGGTAGCTAAGAAGAACGCATGTGCCTTTGAGGCGGGAATACTAATACACTCTTTTTTGTATAAAAACAATTTTATAAGAACACGAGCCTGGAATTTGCCCGGATTTTAAGAACAAATTAAGAACAAGCTTAGGCTGGCCTTTTCAAAAGCCCTAAGAATATCAGCTAAATATGTTATTAAGACAGTCGGATTGAACGTAAAAATCAAGCAAGCAAAAAATAGACAAAAATGCTGCATTTTCACAAAAACCTAGTACCACCCCAGACATTCATTGAAAAATATAGCTTTCTTAGTAACCAAGGAATTAATAGAGCCAATACATTCGCATGAATTTCTCTTCGAATTTTCAAACCAATCTGTGATTCCATGTATCCACGAAAAGATTCCCCCACTTAAGAGCGACGTTTAGACAGTCTGCAAAAGGCAGAGAATATACAGGGTGGCCCAAAAAAAAGGGACCCCCTTAGGTAAATAATTTCTGTATAAATTTTCTCAAGGAGGAATTTTATCAAATTTATACCAGGTAATATTCAAGTCAAGTGCGCTATCGTGTAGAAATATGTTGGTGATAAGAGCTTCCATCTCGGCGCAATGGGACATTAAATTCATGATGTCCAAAAACCAGCTGTTTATATTCCATCATTGCTTACTGTACTGCAATCGTGCCTGAAGGAGAATCACTATCCCAGAGTAAAATTGTCACGACCATTAATGTATGGTCAGTCATATTAGAAAAGTGTATTGAGCAAGATTGAGGACATTTTGAATATCATTTGACTGAAAGAATGTGTTATTGATTTTTCTGCCTTATTGCGTAAGGATTACGTAAGGGTATAAAGTTGCATATTTTGTTACAGTACGTTTTTGGATTGTAAAGTTTTAAAGTCAATTTATTCAGAGATACTAACCCATATCATCATGATATTTACACGAAACATCTCACTTGAGTTGAATATCATGTAGTATTAATTTCATGAAATTCCAACTTAAGAATAAATTATTAATAAATTATTTAGATAGGGGTCCCTTTTTTTGGGCCACCCTGTAACAAACAAGGGGTGTGTCACTGCTACGAATGGCTTTATGGAATTTATAAATTGTCTTGTGTGGTCAGATTTATTAGAGTTATTGAGATTTACAAAGATTTTTGTTGGGATTTCTCAATTTTTTGTAGGTATTTTGAAGCTTGCCTTGCAAAAATTTATTTCATAATGAATGTAAAAGTTACTAGATTCAGTCTCGAACACAAACTCACTTTTCCTTCGTTCGTTGTCTAGCAAGGTCATTGTAATATTGTTATTTCAAAGCTGGATTACCAGTGCCAGATCCCCTGGCGTTACCATGATTATTTATCTTGTGGTAGGCCTAACGTCTCACTCTTCGGATTTGTATTCTGTTCGAAGCACATGTCTGTCTTCTTTTGTGTTTCATCTCTAGTCAGAAAACCTAGCATATTATAGTCATGCTCGGGCGAATCAAGACTTGTGCACATGCGCAGTTGCTAAAAGGATGTATAGGATTTATAGGATTGTATAAGAGTAAGAGATCTGTAAGATTAATGGAGATTTATCGTCAAGGCCCGGGGGGGTACTTCCATTGTTCAGTATACTAGACGTGCCGCCCAAATGGGTAACTTTTTCAGCGCCAATTTCCCTACACATGGGTTGGTTTTTCGTAAAGAATCTCTACACATGGGTAGCAAAATATATAACATTTTAGACATGCATTAACATTTGAGATATTGGTACAAATGGGTAAAAAATTTCGTTGTTTTTTCTACACATGGGTACCACGACAAACAGAATTTATCGGTAGACATGGGTGGGTTTGGAAAAACTGGGCGGCACGTCTAGTCTCTTGAACAATGAAGTACCCCCCCCCCCGGGCGTCAAGGTGTACGTACGTATACGAGATTTATGAAGTGGTACACCCCTCGACTACTTTGACGTAAACTTTGATCAGCCCGACCTCTTTCCTGATGTCGTTAGAACAACATACCTTCTGTAGAATGTTGCAAATGTAACTGCTTATCATTTTTTCTTTCAGTTCAACTTTTTGGTTAAGCTTTGATATTTGAAGCTCTGTTTGTTATCGAAAGTCAAGTAAAGCTGCATTGGTTTAGTCAGGATTGAATGAAGATCAAAAGATGTTCTGCTCTGTTTCGACACTTGGCATGTTGAAAGTACTCCGTTAAACTTATTCTGTATATAGACAACGACTAATAAAGTATAAAGTGAAGATTATAGAGTTAAGAACTTCGTTTTTATTGCTACAGCATAGCTGTAGAGCTTTTAGTGATTTATGCAGAATTCAAGAATTCGTTCATATCGTCAAATCTTTTTTTTTTTGTTGCTCGGATTTCCCAATAGCTTGTCTCCTTTAACGGATAATACAATCAATAAGTACCACGACGACTCAACGCTTTTGTTTAGGGTAGGTACACCGTTTTCCATTGTACTGTCATTGATAGCCAAGACTTGCCGCTGAATTATGAAATGTCTATGTTTATGGAAATAAGTGTATTTACTTTTAATATCACAATTTCGTTAGACATTGAACGAAAAAGAGGGATTTTTAGTTCTATTTTCGTTGAGCTATTTCGAATTTTGCCGAAAGGGTTGTGTAATCCAGAACGTAAATGAATGACGGCCTCAAAGTTTTGTTTTAACCCTTTCATTCCTGACTGCAGAAATGCAAAAAATGACCACTGTCAGTAAAAAGACTGTGTAGAACAGAATACTTCTCCCATAAGCAAGAAACTGGCACCCTTTTTTCCTGAGGTATTGATCTTACTTCAGAAGCAAAATTTTTTCAAATCAGATAACTCGATGATTTCACATGACCAAAAAATTCCAGTAAAAATTTAGAAAAATTCAAAAAAGGAGTTTTCAGGTCCACATGCCCTGAAGCTTGGTACGAAAATCTTCTTTGGAACACATTGAATGAGATTAAGAAGGTGATTGTTCCTCAGCCATTGTGGTACGGCTAGGCTAAGGAATGACTAGAGGCTCCTTGGGGCACCCCACCAGAGAATAACGTAATTGAAACCTGTAATTTACGTAAAGTTACAGAATGATGATATTTGAGAATATATTATATGATATTATATTAGTTTATTTAACAACGATGACCATATTGGAAACAATAAAATATTTATGCCAAACGTAGTGTTTTCTATATTTCAAAACCCGGCTCCATTACAGAGGGTCGTTTAGGGATTCCAAGGACCATGGGAACATGCGAAATGTATCGAGGGAACAAAGCCAAAATTAAAAGGGAACATCAGGAAACAGGGATCAGATAAAATCATCCCTATCAATTCGCTTGACTATCAATCTGAAAAATAGTCCTACAAATTGAAAGATCAATACGGTGACCAAAAACATTGTATAGTGCGACAGAGCAGTCAGGGACGCCGGAGCGATGGTAGGGCAAGAGGGCGACCAGGAACGTAAGGGCAATTGAGGTAAAAAATTAGGGGGTTTGGTGGTACTTTCATGTTTTTTATACGACAATTTTTGGCTATGTCTCCACATGCACACATTTCGAATGGCATAATTATGGCGAAATATCGTATTTAGCGTTGTCAAAGTCAATTATCGTTTTACATTGAAAGGGCACTATTGCCCCCTTGCCGCCCTTGAGGAAGGGCAGGAGGGGCGCTTGCCTCCGCGCCCCCCTCTCCGGCGTCCCTGAGAGCAGTTAACTAACATAGGTATTACCATGCTGAAGAGGCAAGTAAGCAACACAAAAGTAGCCTCGCTTCCTAAAAAGTCAACCTATTTCTACAATCCATCAAATCTTCAGAGAACAAGGTGGTTTTGTCAAGAAACAGGGGAACATTTAAATCCACTAACCGACCCTCATTATATATGATTTTACAAATATTTTAAAACAGGATAGAAAGGTATTTTTGTTGAAGTTACAAAACGGATAAAGTTTCTGAGATTTCAGTTGAAGAGTTTCTTGATTTGGTTTGTTTTCGTTTCAAGTCATGTCCTACTTCAGCATTGAAGTTGTGAGTCAGTTTGATTTGATTTGATTTGATTTGATTTGATTTGATTTGATTTGATTTGATTTGATTTGATTTGATTTGATTTGATTTGATTTGATTTGATTTGATTGATTTGATTTGATTTGAATTGATTTGATTTGATGTGATGTAGGTCATTTGCATGTCCCGGAGACAAGAATTGTTCTGCGTGCCACAAAGTTTCCGAGGTGGCTAAACTGGCCCAGGGGGTACTCATTAACTTTCAATACGGGGGGGGGTCCATGCCACTATTTCCTTGCAGACCCCCAATTATTGAGTTTAATGTTTTGGAGACCCCAAATATTGCTATCTATTTTTGGACACCTAAAATGTTTTCTCGGGTTTAGCCATCAGTTTCATGACAATTTACTATTTATAAGCTCTTGGCAGTTGAATGGGTCATTGTAATGAATCGTACCAAATCGAAAGATTCTTCCTTCAGATTTGTGGACCCCAAATATTGAATTTTTCCATATTATAATTCGCAGATCCCAAATATTGAATAAGCTTAAGATTCCGGACTCCAAATATTGGCATGGACCCCCCGTATTGAAAGTTAATGAGTACCCCCCCCCCCCTGGGTAAACTGGGAGACACTGAAGGGACATCAATGTCGCGCGCGACATGTCTCCTAGTTTAACCAGGCCCCTTATGCTTAACACCGTTGTATACACACATTTTCTGTGAGAAAGCCAAAAGTTCAAGAGACCCTTGAGATAGCTGACCTTTTCAAAGAGATCTGGATCGGGTGCGAAATTTTTCTGGAAAATGGTAGTGTTGTCAAGCAAGGGAATCCTCTCCACGGACAAAGACCGAAATTGTGATCATTCAGCATATTGCAGCAAATTTAGCTTCAAACTCACGTTTAATGCGAGTTAAAATGAAAGACAGGATTCAAGTCCGAGTTTATCTGCTCTAGGAATCATTTAATTAAGTATTTTCCTTTTTGTGAGTTCCTTGCATCGTGTTTCCTTCGTTTCTGCAGATATTTTAAACATTTACTGTCGCAAATGCGAAATGCCTTCTCTGTCCTTTTCTTCTATTATTCGTGAATTTGGAGTGAAATCTGCTGCACTACTTCCTCTGAAGCGATTAAAATTCCTTTCTTGTCCGTGGAGAGGATTCCCTTACTCGATATGCCTACCATTTCCCAGAAAAATGTCACGCCCGACCCAGATCTCTTTGACAAGGTCTACAGTATTCAAGTGAGTTCTAAGAAAATTCGTTTTGTAACTTTTTCAACATTTACAGAAACGAAGCTAAACTCTAATGACTCATAGACGGTCGTTTGGTCGCCCCCATTGAGTTTGAGTTTCAGTAAATTTAAAAAGCATCATTCCTTGTATTTCGACAGGGTCCATTCCTAAGTTCCACGCAAGGTCCGTTCCCGTCCATTCCGAAGGTCCATTCCAAGCAAATAGCCACTTGCTCACGTGGTCAATTTTTTTCATAAATTGGTGAAGTTGTTGCAGTTTGCTCTCTTTTCTTTCTCCCATTCTGCCACTCTGCAAGTTTGAGTGCGGCGAGTTTGTTTGGTGTCTTATTACATTTCTAACGAAATTTTGCAATGTCTGATACAGTTGGAAAGGTAATTTTACAGGTTTTATTTCATTGTATAAAAGCTTTTTTGTGTTGTTTGTTTTAATTTTCTAAGATGTTTCGCGTTTACAGTGCATGAAGAGCTGGGGGCAAGGGTGGGACTGGGACAGGGACACACTGGCTGTCTGGTGTATAGATTTAAACAATAATGGTCAAGGACAAAACCACGACCGCACGAAATTCTGTCTTCATGCAATTTCAAGATCATTTGGGAAGTCGTGCAGGGCGTAGGTAAAGGTTAAATGTTAAATCAAAATTGTGTGTGCCAGGATGATGCAGATAAACTAGAATATTGAAGATCTTATCCCTGCCTAGGTGACTGTGTTTCCACTTTAGCTTGGGGCTCAAACCTAATACAAATGAAATGAAGGGTATATTGGTGAAAAGGTGTGTTCAGCACCAGTCACTAGGATCTCAGAAATCGATTAACTGAGGAGACCAAAATCCTGGCTGTTATGATGCTGTGGCTGGGGCTCCAACCTTGGCCTCGCCAATCTTTCGAAACCTTAAGCTTAGCTGGATAAGGCCACGATGCCACAGCACCTTCATCTTGCTGATGGAGCTGGGTTTTACACCATAGCATCCATCACCTTCACAATTTGACCCAATGATATGCACATAGGATATGTACATTTGGACCTGTGCTCTATATTCCAGTTGCAAGGGTTATTAAAGGCCCTCAGGCTGCTCCCATATTATAATTTTATGAGGAGCTGATGGAGAGTTGGGCGGCATCTAGACAATGTCTCCTTCAGCAAAAGTGCAAAGCTATTTAGGGTACCTATGCTGTTTTGTATGCAACAATCTTTGTATCCACAAGAAAATCCAACACTAAATCCATTTGACTGTTCCTATACTGTGTCAAGGCAGAAAGTCCTTTATTTAGACTTCTTGTTGTAGTGAAACAAAACTGCCACCATAACAATACAAATCCATTTATCAGAATTTAGCTAAATCTCAGACCAATCTTTTTAGCCTTGGTGTTATGTAGCACTTATCTAACCTATCCTTTTCAGCCAATCAAGTGTCGTGCAGCAATTGCATGGGGGCCAAAGCAACCCCTCAGTGTAGAAGAAGTTGAAGTAGCCCCACCAAAGGCTGGAGAAGTGAGAATAAAGATTCTTGGTACTGGAGTCTGTCACACCGATTCTTACACCCTCAGTGGACAAGACCCAGAGGGAAAGTTCCCTGTCATTCTTGGTCATGAAGGAGCTGGAATTATAGAGAGCATTGGAGAAGGAGTCACCTCTCTAAAACCAGGTACATCATGTTGCTTTATTTTCATGTTTTCCAGTTTTCAGAAATTTCAGTTTATGTGCAACATCATGGACAGAATACCTGGATGTGATTATTGTCAGATAAATATTTTTGCACCCAGTTTTGAAACTGGAATTTCTAATAACTTGTGAACATTTTGAATATTGATGTATGACAGTGACATTATGTCATTAACTCAGATGTCAAGGGTCCATTGTTATGACATGTCATAGCACTTCTTATAACCTCTTGAGTTCCTCTTGTAAAGGTGGAGGCAGTGGTGTAGAGCTGGAAAAATAACTAGGGGGGCTCTACTTCAGTAAATAATTAACACGAATCTGATGATGAAGATGTGCGTCGAAGGCGCACAGTGCACCGAAGGTGCACCCAACAAGGGGGGTCTGGGGGTATGCTCCCCCAGAAAATTTTTCAAAATACCATCTCCAGATTGGCTTAGATTGACCGTTTTTCACAAGTTACAGCATTTATCCGATTAGCCACCTTCTTGTTTATCCGGACTTCGATTATCCGGTCCGTCAAGGATTTTCAGCCATGAAATTATTATTCAGCAAATTTTCTATTTTTCTTTGCAAAAACCACTCAATCTTCAAAATGCCTTGCAATTGTAATCACAAAATCACTTTAAAACCTAAACTTCTCTATAGATGAAGTCAGAGTTTATAAAACGGTCGCGGGAACTGCTGACAAGTGTGAGCCGTGAGGCATCAAGTAGAAAGCCAGTGAGTGACCCGTTTTTCAAAGTGTTTAACAATGTTTGCCTTGAAAAATCAAAAATATATAATTGTTAATTTTTTAATGGTTAAGCTGCCATTGTATGTTTTTGTTAATCCGAAAATCCCGTGTCCTGAGCTCCTCGGATAGAAAATAGCTACTTTATCAAAAACTATAGTATCCGAAATGACTTGAACCTTGAAGCAATGTGTAATAAGGTTGCAAGGAAAATAAAATATCTAAGGATAATTAATATTCTGATATGACAAGGGCATTCATGTTTTTGGAGAAAGAAAGACAATAACACTAAGAGATTGAGCAAAAAACAAGGTGCTTTCGCTCAGATAAATAAAATAACTAGGAGGTCTGTAGCCCCCCCCAAAAGCTTGAAAAAAATAACTAGGGGGGCTGAGCCCCCCGAGCCCCCCCAGCTCTACACCCCTGGGTGGAGGTGAAATGGTGTATCTGGGGCAAGTCTCTAGGATCTTGAATAGTTTAATCAAGAATTTCAACCCTTTTTGTGATGCTCCTAGCTGGGGCTTGAACCCCTACCTCCTCCGAGCTCTTGACACAAAAAGCAAGCTGGGTTGGACAATGATACCAGAGCACCTTCAAAACATATTAACTGAAACAGCCATTGACTCAAATAAATGCCCTCCCTGCGCTCATAACAGACAAAAAGTTGGCAAAAGACCGTGTTTGTGGTCGTCATTTCGTCTCGGGTGCAGCTGCCAAAGACTGGGACAAGCATAACATTGACTGGGTACCAACTTTAAACCTGGGACACTCAAAGCATCAAAACAGTTGCCAAGTCGAGTCCATAGCTAAGAGAGCTGAACGGGTAGCTGAGAGACGTACGCATGCAACAGAAATACTTGAAAATGAAAGACGGGAGAAAATCAAGCATTTCACTGAACCAGGATTGACGGTCAAGAAGATTTTCGACTCAGCATTTGGGGAAGACCGCGAAGAGGTACCCAGTAATGCTATGAATGACCCTATAAATGATAATAATAAGGAGCCCAGAGTGTCTGACAAAGGGACTGACACCAATGAGTTTGATTTTCTCTTTGCTACTGCTTCAAAAGAGAAGCTCTTTGATGAATCTTATTTTAAGGGTGATGATTCAAAGGTAAGGTTTTATACTGGACTGCCAAGCTTTGAAATTCTGATGGCAACCTTTGAATTTGTGAAACCCAGTGTTAAAAGTAAATCACTATTATCTTCATTTCAAGAATTTGTCTTGGTTCTCATGAAATTAAGGCTTAATGTGCCTTTTCAGGATCTTGCATACAGATTTGGGGTATCATTATCCACTGTATCAAGAACCTCCAAAAACTCAACGCCTTGCATCCGTCTCTAAAATTTACTTTCGAAAAGGAGCAAAACAACTCTTTGCCGTTTCTCGACGTCTTTGTTGAAAACACTGCTACTGGATTTCTCACCAGTATATATAGGAAACCAACCTTTAGCGGCCTCTATACACGGTTGGATTCCTTTAGTCCAAAACAGAGGAAAATTAACCTCATCAACACGCTAGTTCATCGGGCACTTATGATTTGCTCTAAATCTCGGCTTGATTCGGAATTGGATAAAATACGGTCTATTCTCATTGAAAACGGTTACCCTGAGGACGTCATTTCGGATTGTTTTCGCAAGAAGATCGCAAGTTTTTCGGCTGATAAAAGTATGGTCCGCAAAAGTGCCCTGTTTACCTAAAATGCCTTGGATAGGAAACGTCTCATTGCGATTTGAAAGTCAAATTAAAAGGCCATTACTAAGTGCTTCGCTGCTGCCAACCCTCGGTTAGTTTTTGGCACTCGGAAAGTTCTACCATCTATTCAAAAGGATTGCGTACCTACCACACAAAAAAGTTTGGTCATTTATGAATTCTCGTGCCGGTGTGATGCCAGGTACGTAGGTCGTACTTCCCAGAGATTAGGTGATAGGATAAAGCAGCATGTCCCTACTAACATTCGTCTGCATAATTTTCGGCAAAGAGAGCAACCACCCCGTGGGTCTAAACAACAACCTAGTCTTAAACATGATTCTGCCATAGGACAACATCTACTCGATAACCCGATTTGTGCGGAAAATTACAGCGAGGATTTTTTCAGAATCATTGGCAAAGCAAGATCTTTGTTTCACTTAGGGGTTTTGGAATCTGTCTACATCAAAACCAAAAGGCCGGTTCTGTGTAGACAGAAAGAGTTCGTTTTCTCACTTGGACTCTTCAAATAATTCATTGGTCCTCCCGCTGTATCCGACCAGCTGATTGGTGTTTATAAAACACAATGCCAATTCAGCTTTTCGTTCTTTCTGATTGGTGCATTTCGAGCCGCATCTGGGTATAAATTCCGCCTTAGTCTATTGTTTCGGTCTGTTTCTGACGTTCATACTCTGAGGAGTGTCAGACGAAAAAAGCTTTTAAGTATGCCCGAAAATGATTCCGCTATTCATCGCAATTTTACAGTTTATTTCCTTGTATAATATCTTTAAAGAACCCCTTGACGAAGCAGGCTTCGACTCTTTAATATTATCTGACGGTTGACTGTCTTTGAAGCACAAAGTGATCAGCTGACATAATGCTGATCAGAGGTAATGACAAGTCAACAGAAGAAAAGGCAGAGCTGATGGAGAAAGCACTTGAAAATTATGATGCTAAAAGGAGAGTAAAGAAGGTTGCAGCAGCCGAACCTCTGAAAGTGATAGTAAAAGCAACAGCAGTGATGAAGACAGTGACCAGACAAGCTCATCAAGTGAAGACAACATGTGAAAAGAGTTAAATTAACCAATTCTTTGTTATATTACTGATATTAAATTGTTTCTTGCACACTAAGCGAGTGTTTTTATGATGTTTATGAAGACCCTTGTTTCACTTACTTTTACCCTGTAGTATTGCGCAATGGAGCCCACATAACAAGAGCCTAAATCACTTTTAACAGTGTTATTATTACGTTGCTATAATGAAATTGATATTTTTATACATCTAAGACTTAGTGTCCCTCTCCCAAACATACAACATGCATTTTCAGCAGGGGTGTGAAATGGAGCGCCTTGAGTTGCTGAGGAGCTCGTTTTGTACAGCACCTCATGTATCAATTTTTTCTCTGGCAAGGCCTGTCACCCAGTTTGAAATCCACCCCTTCCATAGTACTCTGTTAACATTGATTGATATATTTCAATCTTCATTATTTACCTGATTTGTGTTGTGTCTGTAGATAAACGAAGCAGCTGATTTGAAGAAAATTGGTCTCCTTGGCTGTGGTATTTCAACTGGATATGGTGCAGCATTGAACACTGCAAATGTTGATGCTGGTTCAACTTGTGCCATTTGGGGACTTGGTGCAGTGGGACTTGCCGTTATCATGGGATGCAAAAAAGCTGGTGCATCAAGAATTATTGGAATTGATATCAACCCAGATAAATTCAAAGTTGGTAAGATGGTGTATTAATTTCATTATATACACAAAGTGGACAAGAGTATTGCAACAATTTTTGTTATTTGGGCCATTTTTGTTTTTGTTTGTTACTGTTTACTGCCTTTTTAGGTCAAGCATGCTATTCTTTTGTCCCTTTAGTGTAAATACAGGTTTTGTTTCATAAATTAATGCCTTTTTGTGATCCAGCCAATTCCCAATAAAGTTGGAAAAAGTTGTCGATAAAATTTAGTTACTCGAATAGGGTTGTTGAAAAATTACATCATTAAGCTCCATATTTTGTATTTTGCGACTGTTTTTGAAAATTGTTTTCACGATTTATGAGGTTCAGACCCTGTGTACACCATGCCATTTCTAAATGATACGGTACAAAGTCATATCGGATTGGCCTTCCGTTCACACACTGAAACATTTTCCAAACTGACATGAAATGAAAACGGTAGGAATCGTTTTCAGTGTAAATAGGGATAATGGAATGATTTTGTTCCGGATTGAAGGTAGGTGAAAAATTTTCTCTCCGAATGAGACAATTTTAACAGGGCTGTTGATATGGCACCAGAATAATAGATGAGATTTCACACCTCCCTTTCGATCCGGAACGAAATCATTCCGTTTTCACCAGTTTACACTGAAACAATTCGTAAGGTACGATTCGAATCATACAGTTTTTGAAATCCTTTTTAAACGGGGTCTCAATTCAGCTCCTTTAATCTTTAATTTCTATTAAATATGACAAATGAATGAACAGGACCAAAAATCTTAAAACAAATCAAATACTTGAGACCAAAACTATAATGGACTGTGATAATTTCTGCAAAACTCTAGATGAATTTTAACATAAAAAAATTATGCCACAATTATTTGTGACATACTTCTCCTGCTTAAAAGGAATCGACATCCATAAATGTTTCATATGTCCGATCTATTTTTATCTGATTTGAGATAGTGTTTTTGTCTTTCGCTAATGAACATTGCACTGACTCTGTTGTGCGGAACAAAAGATCATGACGGTGGCAAATTGTATTGTAAATTCATAGCAATTCAACAGGCTATTTTCAAAATGCCCAATATACCGGTGTCCATTCCCTTTAAGAAACCTTTAATTCTTTTGTTTTTTTATAGCACAAGAGTTCGGTGCTACTGAGTTTGTCAACCCAAAAGATCATGACAAGCCAATTCAGCAGGTTGGTATATTTAATTTTGAGATATTTCTGATGCCCGTGACATTTTGGAACTTTTGTAAAAGGGGTTGTTGAAAAGTGGAACCATTTGAAAATCAGCCTGACTGTTCAGCCAATGTCAGAGTATTTAAAGTTTACTTTGTGAAAAATTGCAATATGAAATTCTTTTTTGAATCTTTCAGCCGAGGAAGAAAATGCTGTGAAATATTTGTGTCCGTGTTTTAGTCATGAGCTTGATGAAAAGTCTAAACACAAAACCTCTGAAAACTGCAGACGAATTAACTAAGGTCCGCGAGGTCCACAGGGAATAGCCTTCGCCAATTAAATTTTGATCTGCTAAAAGTGATAAATTAAATTTTTATATTCTCTCTATTTTACAGGTTCTTGTTGAAATGACTGACGGAGGCCTTGATTATACTTTTGAATGCATTGGAAGCATCCATTGTATGGTTAGTTACTAACTAATTGTTTAATTTGCCTCACTATCGTTTTTTTTATATAGGAAGGGCATGCGTCAACTCAAATAAATATAAAAGTCAAATATTTCTTGATCAGATTGGAGCCGATCCCCAGGGGGGGGGGGGTACATGACTTATGAATGGACGGGGATGTGACGCCCAGATTTCGGAAACCCACCCACGTATAATGTAGACCTTATACTACGAACATCTTTGACGCGATTTTTCCACTTTTCTGACCGAATTATAGTCAAACTTTCGACTTTTCTTCAATTTGCTACCCACTTTTATGGGGTTTTGGTTAAAATCATACCCATGTTTAGAGAATTTCAGGGCCAAAAACCCACCCATATGGGCGGCACATACCCGTATCCAAATTATACTAAGTACCCCCCCCCCCCGGGAGCCGATCAAGTTCTTCTCATGTAAATGCATTGGAAAAGAGCCAGACCTGGCTCTTGATCGGATCAGGAAACCACTATTTTCTAATATTTACTATAAATAGGGTGCTTTTGGGCTTTTAAAGTCTTATCTAATAGATTTGGTGAACCCAATGCATTAAGTGCATGAATAAAAGTCTCTACTACTCAACTGTCGAGTGGGTCAGAAGTACCACTTAATAAACGTGTATAAAGCAAACCTAGCCTGCGTCGAATATCAAGATGGGTGTTCTGTTCTGTTACGGCCTGTGAAGTATACCAGAGGAAGACATGGCTAGAAGTATGGAATAACTAGTTATGTCAGTTAATGATTTTGCTTTAAAATTGCGATGAACAGCGGAATCATTTTCGGGCATACTTAAAAGCTTTTTTCGTCTGACACTCCTCAGAGTATGAACGTCAGAAACAGACCGAAACAATAGTCTAAAAGGCTAAATTTATACCCGCTGTATCCGACCAGCTGATTGGTGTTTAAAACACAGCTTTTTGTTCTTTCCGATTGGTGCATTTCGAGCCGCATCTGGGTATAAATTCCGCCTTAGTCTATTGTTTCAGTCTTTTTCTGACGTTCATACTCTAGTAGACCGGCTTCAGGTGGGGTCAAGTGCCACTCGAAGAGGTCATTAACTTCATAGTGATTTTTCGATAGTATTTCACATGGACTTTCAAAAAAAATTTGGTAAACGGTTGTTTTTTGCTGCGTTCGTGAAATACGGGGGTCAGAAAACCAGGGGGCCGACATCGACAAAAATATTGACAGGGAATTTTTCGCAACATTCTAGCAAACTGGGTAACCGGAATTTTAAAGTAGGTTTGGAGTTTTTGGTGGTGGGTGGTCATTTTAAGACTTGGAAACATTCTGGCAAATCAATGGTTGTGACGTCATCGATGACGTAGAAAACGGTCAGTGAAAATCTGACTTTTGAAGTTTGTGTTTTTAATGATATTGACGGAAAGAACATCTCAGATGGAGCAAAAAATTATACAACACCAATTCGATTTGGCTTGATAGTCAGAAGTTATTACGATTCGAAATGTGTGTGACGTCATCAAAACGCAAAACTGATATTTTGAGTCTTAACCGTTTCGTGCACAAATTTTTCTTTTGATGTGTTCAGCGTTACTTTTAGGATAAAAGTATCGTGTTCTCTGTCACTTACGCTAATTTTTGTCATTTCAAACCTTTAATTACGATGAATGCTCGTAATTTCTAATGCAATGCAGCTAGGGTTCCGAACTACTATGAATGTTGAAAAAGATGAAAAACTTGAAGCATTTTCTGCTTACTTTCTCTGAGAATGGTAATATGATTGAGCTAGATAGAGCGAAGTTCCAAAAAAATTGTTCCAAGGTAAACATATACCAAAAATAGGGGCACTGCTTACAAAAGTTGAACAGCCGCATTTTGATACGTGGTTAGAGGGAATACTCACTTGGTTAGGAAGAAATGCTGGAAGAAAGAGGGGAACAGCCATGGAGGGTTGAGTTTCATTGCATAGATGAAACTCCATAACATCAATAGGTTTGTCCATTTCAGTCGACAAGATTGGCGAAAGACAGGAGGAAATTGTGCGCCCACTTGCCAGCTACTAGCCATTGCTGAAATGAACTGGAGCGAAGCTTAGCGAAGCCAATCGACCGATTCCGTTTCAGTTCAATATTTTGGCAACAAACTTTGTGCCAGAATAGGAGCCACAAGTCAGATAATATCTGAATCTGCGAACCTACCCTATAAATCCTATTTAGCCTTTTTCTTACGTTTTTTCATTTTTATCATTCAGCGCTCGTCTCTGCTATTTTGGAGAATTCACAGTGGCTTGTCCCACAAAGCTGCACTTACAGAGTTATACATTTGTCAACGTAACAACTTGCGAACTGCGTCTCTCCCCTTGGAACTCTAATTAAGACTGATAAAAAGTGGCACACTTCGTGCTGTAACACGAAAGTGAACGGATTTTTCTGTGCTTCGGGTGAACCGTAGTATTTGAATTCCCCTGCAATCCACCACCAAGCCTGGTTTTCAAACTAGCCATATCCGCTGACGACAACCGCCTTCATCTACAACTACACCTGTGCCTATGCTTTTTCGCCTACTCCTATGCCTTCATCTACACCTACACCTGTGCCTATGTCATCGCTTAAGCCTATGCCTATGCCTTCGCCTATGCCTACACCTATATCTGTGCCTCAGCCTACACCTATGCCTACATCTACACAGACGCCTGTGCCTATGCCTTCGCCTACACTAATGCCTACATCTCACCTACACCTGTACCTAAGGCTTGTCCGATGCCTGTGCCGTCATCTACACATACGCCTGTGCCTGTGCCTTCGCCTATGCCTTTGCCTCCATCTCACCTACGCCTGTGTCTATGGCTTTGCCTATGCCTATGCCTACACCTATACCTGTGCCTTAGCCTAGACCTTCGCTTCATCTACACCTACACTTGTTCCTATGCCTTCGCCTGTGCGATTGCCTACACCCATACCTGTGCCTTAGCTTAGACCTTCGCTTCATCTACACCTACACTTGTTCCTATGCCTTTGCCTGTGCGATTGCCTACACCTATACCTGTGCCTTAGCCTAGACCTTCGCTTCATCTACACCTACACTTGTTCCTATGCCTTCGCCTGTGCGATTGCCTACACCTATACCTGTGCCTTAGCTTAGACCTTCGCTTCATCTACACCTACACTTGTTCCTATGCCTTCGCCTGTGCGATTGCCTACACCCATACCTGTGCCTTAGCTTAGACCTTCGCTTCATCTACACCTACACTTGTTCCTATGCCTTCGCCTGTGCGATTGCCTACACCCATACCTGTGCCTTAGCTTAGACCTTCGCTTCATCTACACCTACAATTGTTCCTATGCCTTCGCCTGTGCGATTGCCTACACCTATACCTGTGCCTTAGCTTAGACCTTCGCTTCATCTACACCTACACTTGTTCCTATGCCTTCGCCTGTGCGATTGCCTACAGCTATACCTGTGCCTTAGCTTAGACCTTCGCTTCATCTACGCCTACACTTGTTCCTATGCCTTCGCCTGTGCGATTGCCTACACCTATTCCTGTGCCTTAGCTTAGACCTTCGCTTCATCTACACCTACACTTGTTCCTATGCCTTCGCCTGTGCGATTGCCTACAACTTATCGACATAGGTGTCTGTCGTCTTCTCGAGCATTTACGGCTACATAAATCAAAATAAAGACCGTGGTCATAAGAAAGTACTTCGCTCTATCCAGCTCAATCATATTACCATTCTCAGGGAAAGTAAGCAGAAAATGTTTTATCTTTTGCATCCTTTTCAACATTCATAGTAGTTCGGAATCCTAGCTGTATCGCAATTGAAATTACGAGCATTCTTCGTAATTTAAGGTTTGAAATGACAAAAATAAGCGTAAGTGACCGAGAACATGATGCTTTTATTCTAAAAGTAACGCTGAACACATCAAAAGAAAAATTTTTGCACGAAACGGTTAAGACTCAAAATATCAGTTTTGCGTTTTGATGACGTCACACACATTTCGAATCGTAATAACTTCTGAGTATTAAGCCAAGTCGAATTGGTGTTGTATAATTTTTTGCTCCATTTGAGATGTTCTTTCCGTCAATATAATTAAAAACACAAACTTCAAAAGTCAGATTTTCACTGACCGTTTTCTACGTCATCGATGACGTCACAACCATTGATTTGCCAGGATGTTCCCAAGTCTTAAAATGACCACCCACCACCAAAAACTCCAAACCTCCAATTCCGGTTACCCAATTTGCTAGAATGTTGCCGAAAATTCTCTGTCAATATTTTTGTCGATGTCGACCCCCTGGTTTTCTGACCCCCGTATTTCACGAACGCAGCAAAAAACAACCGTTTACCAAATTTTTTTTGGAATTCCATGTGAAATGCTATCGAAAAATCACTATGACATTAATGACCTCCTCGAGTGGCACTTGACCCCACCTGAAGCCGGTCTATAGGGAGTGTCAGACGAAAAAAGCTTTCAAGTATGCCCGAAAATGATTCCGTTGTTCATTGCAATTTTAAGTTCTGTACAACTCAAAGACTATTCACTTACTTGCAGACACGATTTTGTTTTAGCTCATTCATATTCAACTGGACTAGCCTTAGCTCTAATGTGACCTTTTTCCTCTTTAGAGAGCTGCTTTAGAGGCATGTCATAAAGGATGGGGAGTGTCTACAATTATCGGAGTAGCTGGTAGCGGTCAAGAGATTAGCACACGACCATTTCAACTTGTTACTGGCAGAGTTTGGAAAGGAAGTGCTTTTGGAGGTAAGCAGATACGATAATGAGTTTTTATAGATTATATGAATAGCCCTGAACTTAAACATGTGTCAGTCCGCTACCATAAATCCTCAAATGGGGCTTATTTCCAAAAATGAATTTCACAGTAGGGGTTTATTCAAGGGGAGGGCTTATTTAAAGGAGGGGGGAGCTTATTTAAAGGAATGAGTCTTATTTAAAAGTTCATTTGGTTCCAATGGCTGACTATTGGTTAAATTGGCACTAAAACCTGTCAAGATAGCAAAAATGAGTTCTTAGTTGGGGGCTTATTCGAGATGGGGTTATTCGGTGGCTTGGGGCTAGTTCTAGGATTTCCTGTGTCTATAAGTGTGGTTGAAGCACACCTATGCCTGGATTATGCCTTGACTCCATCGACTTCATCATAAATACATCTGTTTTGAGCCTGATCACACAAGACGCGAGTTCGATTCAGAGGAACTTTATTTCAGTTTTTTAATGATCTGATAAGATTTTGGACACGTTTAAGACTTATAAAACATACAACTGTTTCGTTATTCAAGTTAGTCTTCGTAGTTTCATTTCAGAGGATTTTATTGAGCCATGTCTATATGTCCAGTGAATCCACGACATGCCCTTGTTGGAACCAGAACCACCCTTTCTAGGATGAAGTCCATTTAAATTTGAATTCTGACAATTTTTGTACCACCATGCCCCTTTATTTCCTGCAGCACAATTTGAACCCCAATTGTCGTTATCTCTATCTTTCGTTGTAAATAACATATTATTATGATACGATAAAGAATCCCCCGCATTTCCTGAAAATCCAGCTACTTCCAGTTTATATTTACTTTTCTCTGATCCAACTTTGAACTTATTATATTTAGCAAATCCAACTGAATCTTGCAAATCTTTCATATCAATCCTCAATGATGTTTCTGCAGCAGTCAATCGATGTATATTATCTAAACCAAGCCAAAAATTACCATTCAAATCACCAAATCCACGTTTATATTCATCCCAACCACGATAGAAATCAACTGATGCATCAATTCGTTGTTGAAACACTGTCCATCCACCACCATCTGTTTTCATATCACAATATACTTTCAATGATTTACCATCGCTCATCCAAATTGTGTATATGCCATTTTCTGTTTTGCCAGCTAATAGCAAATCCTTGCAGTCTTCTGGTTTATCTTCAGAAAAAAATAAAAATTTTAATTTGAAGAATGCATATCTGAGCTGCAGCTTCTAATATTTGTTTACCTTTAGTTGCAAACTGAACTTTAGTTTCAACCGAGATGATTAGCTGCGATTGTGAACCTGTACGTGTAGTATCGAAATAGACAAAAAATACAGCTGATTTGGTATTTTGGTATCAACACAGTCAGCGCACAAACATTAGGGAAACCTGTGATTTCATAGCTTAAGAGCCCAGGCGAGAAAGCAAACTCTGTCTGTCTGAACAGAGTGACGATGGTAGCTATCTAGCAATTTAACTATAGACAGATATGGACATTTTTATCAAGTATGTATGCATTACTTACAGTATCAAACAATGTTTTTTCTGATGAAAAACAAGAACGATAGTTTGTCAAACATTTTGAGATCACAAGTTAAATGTTTGACATAAAACCATCTTAAGGTAGTCAAACAATGTCTGTCTTATTGTCTTTGCCGAATCACACTAATATCCCCTTTGCACGGGAATGGATCTGAGTGGATCCGTTCTCAAGAACGGCACAATAGCTCTTTCGTTTACACGGGTATACGCATGGATCTGTTATTTTTTGGAAACGAGATCGTAACTTTTTGTTGCCTGCATGTAGACTTTGGTTGGTAGCTGGGGAGGAGAAAGAAGGAGAAGAGTTGAACGAGAGTACTTTTATTTCTGTGTCATAATAACCAATCAGTTACCCACTGAAGTATGCTTGCAGGCTACAAAAAGTTACGATCTCGTTTCCAAAAAAGGAATGGCCCCTCTTTTCTAGAGTATCCAAGAATTTTTGGATACGCTAGAAAGGCGGATCGACTTGGATCCATTACCTAATCTTTAGGATCCTTTACCGTGCTTATTTTGCAGTTACAGAGCCCCGTATAGAAGGAAAATCGTATTATGAATACAAACCTTGGACAAACATTGTCACTGCTACCTCAGCACTGCCAACAGAGTTTTTCGCAATACAACTATATGTTCCACTATCTTGTTTTTGTATTTTTTGAAAAACCAGTGTACCGTCTGATTTCATATTGGCATTCAAAGGCATTTTTCCTGCATGTCTTTTCCATGAAATTGCTGGTACAGGGGACCCAGTTGCTGTGCATTTAATCTCGTAAGTGCGACCACTTGTAGATAATAATTGAGTTGGTTTGACAGACACTGTTGGCTTTGCTAAAACAATAGGAATAGTTCGAGTCAGCATATTAAAAGAATTCCTTTTTCATAAATAAATAAAGTGTGGCGAATATAGTATATGGATATAAGGGACTCTAATATACCTTATTAATTAGATTCAAACTCACTTGAAACAACCAATGTCGCAGAAGCTTCGTCTTTTGCAATAACATTATCAGCAATACATGTAACTGTACCATTATCACCTGGTGAAACATTCTGGATTTCTAAACCAATATTATCAATAATCTTCACATTTCTTTTACTGCCTGTTAACTTCTTATCATTATGCAACCATGTTATATCTGGCTTTGGATACCCTGTGGCCTCGCATGTAAATGTTGCTGTAGATCCTTCATTTACTGTAACATGCGATGGTTTTGATGTTATCCTTGCTTTCTCAATTGATAACCCAGGAGGACCTCTTGGTCCTGTTTCTCCTTTTTCACCTTTTAAACCAGCAGGGCCTCTTGGACCAGGTAGACCAATGTCTCCTCGATCTCCTTTCAGTCCACGTGGTCCGGCTTTTCCCCGTCTTCCTCTTCTTCCAACACAAACTACAGTCTTGTTGCAATATGGAGCTTGCGTTTCTTTGTTTGAATAAAATTGTGTTGCAAGAGCAAGTGCCCTTTTGATGCTTCCAATAATGTCTGCTTGTTGTTGAGATTTTTGCAGACTTCTTTTCACTCGTGATTGCACTTCATGGAGCTGTTCGTCTAAATACAAAGAATTAGTAAAACTATCAATAAAGAGTAATCCGACATAGGGATGTCCAACCGAGTTGGATCCATCATTAGTGGGGTTTAAAATTTTTATTTCTGAAGAATATTTTATAGTTCATTCTGCTTATTCTGCTTTCGGTCAAGCTTTCAAGCATTGTTGATGAGCACGTTTCAGATGTCGCACAAACAATTTCTTATCGTTTGCCCAGGGCATCTGTGTACCGTAGCGACCGCGTAGCCAAACGTCGGCAGAAATGCATACAAGTTCTCCCAGTGTGTAATGATTTAGCTTTACCATTGAGCGCTACCCATCAAATTATTTCCTCATTGTGTCCCTTGTATGTTTATTACCGCTCAGCGTTAGAAAACCAGCAGTTTCCCGTATAATACCCGTATGAGAGGCATGCTAGCTTTCTAGAATTTTCCTGGCATATATCATACAGAGCAAGATGATTCGACATTACAGGACTTAGCTCGATTAATCTGCTCTTTAACGTTGCAAATCAAAATAATTCTTACTTAAAATAAAGAAAATATAGCTATTAAATAAGACAGGGAAGAATATTTTGGCATTGCTAGATGCCTGAAATATTTTCAAAAGAATTACCATTTTTAAGAAGTATTGGATTCAAGCTTGATTTTAGGCCGAATCGGATTATCAAGCTTTTCATCGTCATCAACTCATCTTCAAATTTTGTTTTCTGTTCATGCAATTCTTTGCCGAATCTTGCAGTAAGAAAAATGCATGAAATAGCAATAATCAGAGAAATTGAAGAGATCAGCCATGTTACTCTGCAATTTTTACACTGAAATTCTTTGAGATCTTTCCCAACTTTTTTTTCCTCCTTCATCTTCAAACGTTTTCAGACGAATGCAGACAGCTGAAAACATGTTTGGGCAAATCTTCAACATTTATCTTCCGAATTCCAGTGGTTTTTTCAAACCAATTCAAAAAAGAATTGGAATAAATTTAGAATTCAATCCATCAAAGCAGAAGGTCTTTGGATATGGAGAGATCCTTGGGTACTCCAAAGCTTCTTTTGCTTTTGCTTTTGCTACAATTCTTATGTCTTGTCCTTTGGCGTAAACAAGAGCTTAATCCATAACTCCTTGAAATTCATCAAAATCTCAGGAAATCTTTCCACAAGTGGAAGGTTTTTGGGAGGGGGGAACGGAATTCGCGATTGCTTGTCTACTAGAATTCCATTGTCAAGAAAACGTTCAAACTTTACTATAGTGCAACACAAAATGTTTGAAAATCTTTGCAAGAACAGGCGAAACAGCCCCATGTCTAATCTATTAAATGCCATATTTGATTGATGTAAAATTATTATGCATAAGTGACTGATACAAAAGTATCTTGTACATTTCAGTATTGAAACACAAATAACGTTTAGTCGAAAAATGTTAATAAAAGTTTTAATATCCTCCAAAATATGACCAAAATATGTGTGAAAAGTATGGCCCTGGGCAAATGAACTGAACATTTCACTGATCATGCCATTGAACATTTTACGCTATGTTCATTGTCAAGTGGCCAATCAAATTGAACTTCTGCCGAACATTTACTCAACTTTTTCATCCCCTTTTCTTGCAGTTATTTTCGGCGCGAAAGTCGAGATTATTAATTAGAAACATTGAGAAAGTTGCCGCCGATTATTTAACATGCGCAAGCGTATATCTTATAAATGTTCGGTTGTTCAGTTGAGTGGTCAAATGAATTGAACTTACTAACTTTCTACTGAACAATTTTTTTCACCAAACATTTTTACACCGAGAAAACATTCACTGAAAAATGCTCAGTGTTTGAACAAGGTTGCCAAATGAACTAGATTTTTTGCTGATCTTCTATTGGGCGTTGTTCAGTAAAATGCTCATTTTGTTTGTCCGGGGCCTAACCCCGTGACTTTCTACAGTGAGTTTAGTTTGCAACATTATTCAACGTTTTTCACTCGTCTTATCAGAAAATACAAATCCGTGCAAGGGTCTTTCTCTTCAAGCCTGATGTCGGCAATTATTCAGTTTATTCATCGCAATTTCATTTCAGAGAATTTTATTGTGCCGTATTTATTCTTCCAGCGATACCATGACATGCCCTTAGCTGAACCAGAAACAAACCCAGCCTTAGTAGGATGAAGTCCATTTAAATTTGAATAGCCACAGAGGTTGTACCACCATGCCCCTCTACTATCGGCTACAGCACAATTTAAACCCCATTTGTCGTTATCTCTATCTTTGGTTGAGAAGAACATCTTATTATGATACGATAAAGAATCTCCTCGGTTTCCTGAAAATCCAGCTACTTCTAGTTTATATTTATTTTGCTCTGGCCCAACTTTGAATTTATTATATTTAGCAAATCCAATTGAACCTTGTAAATCTTTCATATCAATCCTCAGTGATGTTTCTGCAGCAGTCAATCGATGTATATTATCTAAACCAAGCCAAAAATTACCATTTAAATCACCAAATCCACGTTTATATTCATCCCAACCACGATAGAAATCAACTGATGCATCAATTCGTCGTTGAAACACTGTCCATCCACCACCATCTGTTTTCATATCACAATATACTTTCAATGATTTACCATCGCTCATCCAAATTGAGTATATGCCATTTTCTGTTTTGCCAGCTAATAGCAAATCCTTGCAGTCTTCTGGTTTATCTTCAGACAAAAAAAAAGATTTTAATTTGAAGAATGCATATTAAGCTGCAGTTTTAAATATTTTTTTACCTTTAGTTTCAAACTGAACTAAGAAGCATTGTTTTGTTTAACGAGCAAAGATTTTTGTAGTCTTCTGGCAATACACCAGATCCGAAAAAAAAGAATAGGGAAAACATGCCTAAAAGGTACAAAACTAAAGGCTTTTTCGTCTAACACTGCTGAGAGTAAAATGTAATAAATAGGCCGAGATGATTAGCTGCGATTGTGAACCTGTACGTGTAGTATCGAAATGGGCCAGTCAGAAAAGTACCACTGATTTGGTATTTTGGTATCAACACAGTCAGCGCACAAACATCGGGGAAACCTGTGATTTCATAACTAAAGAGTCCAGGCAAGAAAGCAAACTCTTCTGTCTGAATAGAGTGACGATATAGACAGATATGGACATTTTCATCAAGAATGTATGCATTAGTTGCAGTATCAAACAATTTCTTTCTCCGATGAAAAACAAGAAGATAGTTTGTCATCTTGCATTTTGAGATCACAAGTTAAATGTTTGACATAAAACCATCTTAAGGTAGTCAAACAATGTTTGCCTTTTTGTCTTTGCCGAATCACACTAATATCCCGTTTAAACGGGAATAGATCCGAGTGTCCGTTATCAAAAAGTTCACAAGAGGCTTTTCGTTTACACGGGTTTACGCATGGATTTTTTCCTTTTTTGGGAAGGAGATCGCAACTTTTTTGTAGCCTGCATGCAGACTTTTGTTGGTAGCGGGGGAGGAGAAAGAAAGGGAAGAGTTGAACGAGATTACTTTTGTTCTCTTCTGTCATTATAATCAATCAGTTCACTATAAACCATTGAAGTATGCTTGCAGGCTACAAAAAGTTACGGTCACCTCCCAAAAAAGGAACAGATCCGCTTTTCTAGAGTACCCAAATCTTTTTGAATACGCTAGAAAGGTGAATCCACTTGGATCCATTCCTGAATCTTAAGGATCCTTTGCCGTGCTTATTTTGCAGTTGCAGAGCCTCATATATAGAAGGAAAATCGTTTTATGAATACAAACCTTGGACAAAAATTGTCATTGCAACCTCAGCACTACCAACAGAGTTTTTCGCAATACAACTGTATAATCCACTATCTCTTTTTTGTATTCTTTGAAAAACCAGTGTACCGTCTGATTTCACTCTAGCATGCGAAGGCATTTTTGCTGCAAGCCTTTTCCATGAAATTGCTGGCACAGGGGACCCAGTTGCTGTGCATTTAATCTCGTAAGTGCGACCGCTTGTAGCTAATAATTGAGTTGGATTGACAGACACGGTTGGCCTTGCTAAAATAATAGAAATATTTCGAGTCAGTGTATTTAAAGAATTCCTTTTTCATAAATAAATAAAGTGTGACGAAAACAGTATATGGATATAGGGGATATGGATATAGGGGACTCTAATATACCTTATTAATTAGATTCAAACTCACTTGAAACAACCAATGTCGCAGAAGCTTTGTCTTTTGCAATAACATTATCAGCAATACATGTAACTGTACCATTATCACCTGGTGAAACATTCTGAATTTCCAAACCAATATTATCAATAATCTTCACATTTCTTCTACTGCCTGTTATTTTCTTATTATTATGCAACCATGTTATATCTGGCTTTGGATACCCTGTGGCCTCGCATGTAAATGTTGCTGTAGATCCTTCATTTACTGTAACATGCGATGGTTTTGATGTTATCCTTGCTTTCTCAATTGATAACCCAGGAGGACCTCTTGGTCCTGTTTCTCCTTTTTCACCTTTTAAACCAGCAGGGCCTCTTGGACCAGGTAGACCAATGTCTCCTCGATCTCCTTTCAGTCCACGTGGTCCGGCTTTTCCCCGTCTTCCTCTTCTTCCAACACAAACTACAGTCTTGTTGCAATATGGAGCTTGCGTTTCTTTATTTGAATAAAATTGTGTTGCAAGAGCAAGTGCCCTTTTGATGCTTCCAATAATGTCTGCTTGTTGTTGAGATTTTTGCAGACTTCTTTTCACTCGTGATTGCACTTCATGGAGCTGTTCGTCTAAATACAAAGAATTAGTAAAACTATCAATAAAGAGTAATCCGACATAGGGATGTCCAACCGAGTTGGATCCATCATTAGTGGGGTTTAAAATTTTCATTTCTGAAGAATATTTTATAGTTCATTCTGCTTATTCTGCTTTCGGTCAAGCTTTCAAGCATTGTTGATGAGCACGTTTCAGATGTCGCACAAACAATTTCTTATCGTTTGCCCAGGGCATCTGTGTACCGTAGCGACCGCGTAGCCAAACGTCGGCAGAAATGCATACAAGTTCTCCCCAGTGTGTAATGATTTAGCTTTACCATTGAGCGCTACCCATCAAATTATTTCCTCATTGTGTCCCTTGTATGTTTATTACCGCTCAGCGTTAGAAAGCCAGCAGTTTCCCGTATAATACCCGTATGAGAGGCATGCTAGCTTTCTAGAATTTTCCTGGCATATATCATACAGAGCAAGATGATTCGACATTACAGGACTTAGCTCGATTAATCTGCTCTTTAACGTTGCAAATCAAAATAATTCTTACTTAAAATAAAGAAAATATAGCTATTAAATAAGACAGGGAAGAATATTTTGGCATTGCTAGATGCCTGAAATATTTTCAAAAGAATTACCATTTTTAAGAAGTATTGGATTCAAGCTTGATTTTAGGCCGAATTATCAGGCTTTTCATCGTCATCAATTCATCTTCAAATTTTGTTTTCTGTTCATGCAATTCTTTGCCGAATCTTGCAGTAAGAAAAATGCATGAAATAGCAACAATGAAAGAAATTGAAGAGATCAGCCATGTTACTCTGCAATTTTTACATTGAAATTTTTTGAGATCTTTCCCAACTTTTTTTTCCTCCTTCATCTTCAAACGTTTTCAGACGAATGCAGACAACTGAAAACATGTTTGGGCAAATCTTCAACATTTATCTTCCGAATTCCAGTGGTTTTTTCAAACCAATTCAAAAAAGAATTGGAATAAATTTAGAATTCAATCCATCAAAGCAGAAGGTCTTTGGATATGGAGAGATCCTTGGGTACTCCAAAGCTTCTTTTGCTTTTGCTTTTGCTACAATTCTTATGTCTTGTCCTTTGGCGTAAACAAGAGCTTAATCCATAACTCCTTGAAATTCATCAAAATCTCAGGAAATCTTTCCACAAGTGGAAGGTTTTTGGGAGGGGAACGGAATTCGCGATTGCTTGTCTACTAGAATTCCATTGTCAAGAAAACGTTCAAACTTTACTATAGTGCAACACAAAATGTTTGAAAATCTTTGCAAGAACAGGCGAAACAGCCCCATGTCTAATCTATTAAATGCCATATTTGATTGATGTAAAATTATTATGCATAAGTGACTGATACAAAAGTATCTTGTACATTTCAGTATTGAAACACAAATAACGTTTAGTCGAAAAATGTTAATAAAAGTTTTAATATCCTCCAAAATATGACCAAAATATGTGTGAAAAGTATGGCCCTGGGCAAATGAACTGAACATTTCACTGATCATGCCATTGAACATTTTACGCTATGTTCATTGTCAAGTGGCCAATCAAATTGAACTTCTGCCGCACATTTACTCAACTTTTTCATCCCCTTTTCTTGCAGTTATTTTCGGCGCGAAAGTCGAGATTATTAATTAGAAACATTGAGAAAGTTGCCGCCGATTATTTAACATGCGCAAGCGTATATCTTATAAATGTTCGGTTGTTCAGTTGAGTGGTCAAATGAATTGAACTTACTAACTTTCTACTGAACAATTTTTTTCACCAAACATTTTTACACCGAGAAAACATTCACTGAAAAAT
Source organism: Chrysaora quinquecirrha (assembly GCA_014526335.1). Lineage (NCBI taxonomy): Eukaryota > Metazoa > Cnidaria > Scyphozoa > Semaeostomeae > Pelagiidae > Chrysaora > Chrysaora quinquecirrha. The sequence continues at coordinate 683,168 of JACTAT010000285.1, read as the reverse complement.
GCTCAGTGTTTGAACAAGGTTGCCAAATGAACTAGATTTTTTGCTGATCTTCTATTGGGCGTTGTTCAGTAAAATGCTCATTTTGTTTGTCCGGGGCCTAACCCCGTGACTTTCTACAGTGAGTTTAGTTTGCAACATTATTTAACGCTTTTCACTCGTCTTATCAGAAAATACAAATCCGTGCAAGGGTCTTTCTCTTCAAGCCTGATGTCTGCAATTATTCATTTTATTCATCGCAATTTCATTTCAGAGAATTTTATTGTGCCGTATTTATTCTTCCAGCGATACCATGACATGCCCTTAGCTGAACCAGAAACAAACCCAGCCTTAGTAGGATGAAGTCCATTTAAATTTGAATAGCCACAGAGGTTGTACCACCATGCCCCTCTACTATCGGCTACAGCACAATTTAAACCCCATTTGTCGTTATCTCTATCTTTGGTTGAGAAGAACATCTTATTATGATACGATAAAGAATCTCCTCGGTTTCCTGAAAATCCAGCTACTTCTAGTTTATATTTATTTTGCTCTGGCCCAACTTTGAATTTATTATATTTAGCAAATCCAATTGAACCTTGTAAATCTTTCATATCAATCCTCAGTGATGTTTCTGCAGCAGTCAATCGATGTATATTATCTAAACCAAGCCAAAAATTACCATTTAAATCACCAAATCCACGTTTATATTCATCCCAACCACGATAGAAATCAACTGATGCATCAATTCGTCGTTGAAACACTGTCCATCCACCACCATCTGTTTTCATATCACAATATACTTTCAATGATTTACCATCGCTCATCCAAATTGAGTATATGCCATTTTCTGTTTTGCCAGCTAATAGCAAATCCTTGCAGTCTTCTGGTTTATCTTCAGACAAAAAAAAGATTTTAATTTGAAGAATGCATATTAAGCTGCAGTTTTAAATATTTTTTTACCTTTAGTTTCAAACTGAACTAAGAAGCATTGTTTTGTTTAACGAGCAAAGATTTTTGTAGTCTTCTGGCAATACACCAGATCCGAAAAAAAAGAATAGGGAAAACATGCCTAAAAGGTACAAAACTAAAGGCTTTTTCGTCTAACACTGCTGAGAGTAAAATGTATTAAATAGGCCGAGATGATTAGCCGCGATTGTTATTATGCATGTGTATCGAAATAGGCAAATCAGAAAAGTACCGCTGATTTGGTATTTTGGTATCAGCACAGTCAGCGTGCAAACATCGGGGAAACCTGTGATTCCATATCTAAAGAGTCCAGGCGAGAAAGCAAACTCTGTCTGTCTGGATAGAGTGACGATGATATCTAGCAATTTAACTATAGACAAATATGGGCATTTTCATCAAGAATGTATGCATTAGTTGCGGTATCAATGTAACAATGGTAACAATGGTAACAGGTAACAATGTTTTTCTCCGATGAAAAACAAGAAAGATAGTTTGTCAAACATTTTGACGCCATCAGTTAAATGTTTGACATGCATTCTGGTGAAGGTAGTCAAAAATGTTTGTCTTATTGTCTTTACCGAACCACACTAGTATCCCGTTTGTACGGGAATGGATCCTTGTGGATCCACTCTCAAAAACGGCACAAAAGCTCTTTCGTTTACACGGGTATGCGCATGGATCTGTTACTTTTTGGGAATGAAATTGTAACTTTTTGTAGCCTCCATGCAGACTTTGGTTGGTAGCTGGGGAGGAGAAAGAAAGAGAAGAGTTAAGTCTGCGCAGTGTCGTGCATTTTCTTTTTGTGAACGGGAAGCATGATTAAACGAGAGTACTTTTGTTCTCTTCTGTCATAATAACCAATCAGTTACCCACTGAAGTCTGCTTGCAGGCTACAAAAGTTACAGTGCCCTCCCAAGAAAGGAACAGATCCGCTTTTCTAGAGTACCCAAGACCTTTTTCACACGCTAGAAAGGCGGATCCACTTGGATCCATCCCCGAATCTTTTTAGAATCCTTTGCCGTGCTTATTTTGCAGTTACAGAGTCCCATGTATAGATTGAAAATCGTATTATGAATGCAAACCTTGGACAAGCATTGTCAATGCAACCTCAGCACTACCAACAGAGTTTTTCGCAATGCAACTATATGTTCCACTATCTCGTTTTTGTATTTTTTGAAAAACCAGTGTACCGTCTGATTTCACTCTAGCATGAGAAGGCATTTTTCCTGCATGTCTTTTCCATGAAATTGCTGGTACAGGGGACCCAGTTGCTGAACATTCAATCTCATAATTAAGACTACTTGTAGCTAATAAGTGAGTTGGATTGACAGACACGATTGGCTTTGCTAAAATAATAGAAATATTTCGAGTCAGCATATTAAAAGAATTCCTTTTTCATTAATAAATAAAGTGTGACGAAAACAGTATATGGATATAGGGGATATGGATATAGGGGATATGGATATAGGGGACTCTAATATACCTTATTAATTAGATTCAAACTCACTTGAAACAACCAATGTCGCAGAAGCTTTGTCTTTTGCAATAACATTATCAGCAATACATGTAACTGTACCATTATCACCTGGTGAAACATTCTGAATTTCCAAACCAATATTATCAATAATCTTCACATTTCTTCTACTGCCTGTTAGCTTCTTATTATTATGCAACCATGTTATATCTGGCTTTGGATACCCTGTGGCCTCACATGTAAATGTTGCTGTAGATCCTTCATTCACTGTAACATCCGATGGTTTTGATGTTATCCTTGCTTTCTCAATTGATAACCCAGGAGGACCTCTTGGTCCTGTTTCTCCTTTTTCACCCTTTAAACCAGCAGGGCCTCTTGCACCAGGTAGACCAATGTCTCCTCGATCTCCTTTCAGTCCACGTGGTCCGGCTTTTCCGCGTCTTCCTCTTCTTCCAACACAAACAACGGTCTTATTGCAAAATGGAGCCTCTTTATGGGAGTAGAATTGTTTTGCGATGCCAAGCGACCTTTCGATGCTGCCAATAAGGTCGGCTTGTTGAGGTATATGTGGACTTCTTTTCATTCTTGATTTCACCATATGAAGGTTTATATCTAAGATAACAGGTGTGAGTCATTTAAAACTTGCACGCTTTTTATAAGGAAAAGTGTATAAGAATGCCGAGGCTCAAAAACTGAAATCTAAGAAATAAGTAAAGAATAATAGTCAGGCTCAAACTTCACAAATAATGTGATTAAGTTTTTCTTACATTTTCTGAAGTTTATGAGTATCGACAAATCAGTGCTGAATAGCCGATAATACTGCAAGTCAGATTCACTGATCTCTAAATGATCAGTGGTCAGATCGAACTAGAAGCTAGACTTGTCACAAGTCCCTAACTGCCTAACTTTCGCACACATTGAATTGAATTTATGTTGTTTTATGTCCGAAGGACATATTAAGAGGGTGTCGTGGAACGCATGTACGCATAGAAAATACATAGGTAGGTAGGCAGGCATATAGACGCTTTTTCGTGCCAAACCGCGTAACAAAAGATAAACGACAAATAACAGGAATTAAACTTTGAAATCGCCGTTAAGTGTTGTCGTTAGTGGGCATAATTAGCAAAATGCAATTGCTTGCCAAAAACATCAATTAGTATTAACTGTTATTGTAGCGCAATGGAATAATGCGCTTGTTTCTTGTGCTAAAGGTTGCCAGTTCGATCCAAGATGCAGGAAACTAAAAATTTGACACCAAGATTTTCTCGCAAAAAAGCCGGCTCAGTCGGTCTTCAAAAAAAAGTTTGACTACAATATTGCAAAAAGTTGCTCAAATCTAGTTTGATTTTATTTTTTATTTTAAATATTTTCATACAATTTTGATTGGGTTGTTATTCTCAGAGGTTTCTAGAAGTCCTATTACATGTAAGATATTTTCGTGTGAAAAGAAGAGGAGATTGTGGCGCAGTAGAAATTGTTGCCAAGTTAGACAGAAGAAATTTTTCAAAACAGTTTGCGGCTTCAAAATGATCTGAAAATAAATGGTTCAAAGTTGGCAATCAATTCTTCAAAGTGCTATTAATTATCGAATATAGTCATCTGCATAGTATGCGAATTGTTATGATAGCTTTTGGAGATTCTAGAATTAAATTCATCATTTGTAGCGAAGATTACAGGTTTCGGTGCACTGAAGGGAGTTATTTGTTACACAGTTTAACCTATGAGCTCAAATTTATTAGTACATATACGTTACTAGAGGTTTTCTATTTTCGATTCAAAGTTTTGGGATTGTTCCAGGAAATATTCATCTGATCACATTGTCAACAATCGCATCATCATCATAATGGATCATTATCATCATCACCATCATCATCACAATCACCAATCATTGTCTTCAACATGATCATCATGTTGAAGACGGTGATCATCATTTTCGTCTTCAACGTGATCATCATCATCGTTGTCGTCGTCGTCGAGCATCATAATCATCATCATGATCGTCTCTAGCATGATCATTATGGTCATTATCATCCTCTTCAAAGTCATCATCATCATCATCATCATCATCATCATCATTATCATCATCATCATCATCATAATAATCATCATCATCATAATCATCATCATCATCATCACCAACATAATCATCATTCTCATCATCGTTGTCTTCTTCTTCGTCATCTTCGTCATTATTAACATTATCTTCATCATTATTATCATAATGATCAGCGTCCTTCGGACATTGCTACAGCGTTGCTATTTTTCTAAAAACATGTCTGGGCAAATCTTGGAAATGTTTTCGTCAGTTTCTTTTGTCTTCGTAGTGCAGAAAACACGGAATCTGAAAACTCGGAATCTTTAGAGCTCTGGAATGCTGTCGCTTAAGCATAGTGTCTGTTACCGGGGGTTACTCCTGAAGAAGGTGGATATACATGTGCCACAGCATCATCTTGAAAACATAGCCGATAAACAAGGGAAAACTTTGCATAAATGAATTTACTTATCCCATACCCCAGGAGAAAGGATATAAGCGTGATACATTGTTTTAAAAAGGAAGGTATTCTGTGGAAAGTCAGAATTGCAGTACTGCATAAGTTAGGACCCAAGGGAGTATACAGTATATAAGCGTGTGAGTGATCAACACTCACAGCCTTTACACGTCGATAGCGATTTCGTTGATAAAAGTAAGATTGCCCACCCCACCCCTCCCTTTGAACAGATGGTCCAGGAACGATGTATTATGCTTGGTGAGATCGACATGAATTACACAAAATCGCTAGGCTGACTTTACTATACTTGTAAGATATAATTCTTGTATTGTATCTTACCGTAAAGTAGATATAACTATGATAAGTAAATAAAGTTATTTTCGTTTGAATTTCTGAATAAGAAAATAACAGGTCCTACAAACCGAGAAAAATATCACAAGCCAACCCATAACCCGGGCAGGGCAGGAACATGTACTATACCAATCCTTGTAAATGAGTTACCCCTCTCACCCACCCCCATCTCACTGTCACTAATTTTATTGCCTTAATTACTAAGGGCCCATTGGATGCTTTTTGTGGACACGTATTGCATTAGCTATTCACATCACACTGTCTTCTGCCATTACACTCTTTTTGCTCGCGGCAGGCCCCTACTCAAAATTCAGTCAAGAACCCCCTCCTCTTGCAATCGGTCCCAGCTGCGGTAATAGAGTTTGGCTACACATGGAGATATTTAATCGTATCTTTTATAAAACACCGTTATCTTTCAGGTTGGAAAAGTCGTGATTGTGTTCCAAAATTGGTTGATGATTATCTGGCTGGAGATCTCAAAGTGGATGAATTCATCACTCATAATTTCCAATTGGATGCTATTAATGATGCATTTGACGCAATGCATAAAGGAGAAAGGTACATAAATTAGCACAATGCTATACACGCTTTTTTTTTTAAAGAACCACTTTATAAGGAACCTACATGTAGAAGGCCCGAAAATTTAAAGAACTTATACTACTAAAGAGAAAATCATTAAGGAATTTTTGAATGTTAAATACTTTTATTACTGCAAATAATCAAGAATTAGAAAGCCGGTTCCATTCATTTGCAGTCGAAAATCACATAAATTGTACGTTAAGCATGTATCCAATGTTTCTTTGAGTAGTTGTGGCGTCGCGAGGCTTGATTACAAATAAAGAAACTTCAAGTCTGCTTTTCTATATCTTAACACTAAAAACTTCTACAAACTTATACTTTATCCAACGTAAAACACAACAAAACTTCGTCATTTTTCCAAAACTCTCTTCTCTCCATTTCACAACATAATTGTTCTTAACAGCTTGAGTCCGCATTCCAAAACTCTCCTTCGCAGCATCCTCACATAGTCACGAGCTTTGCTCACATGCAAATGCCTCTCTTTTTTTGTTAAGACCACTGTATGTGCAGTTAAAATTAAGGAACTATTAAGGAACTTTTGGAGTTACAATTGCCTCAAAAGAGGGCCAAAAATAAGGAACTTTAAGAACTAGGCTTTGAGGTAGGTTCCTTATAAAAAAAGCGTGTATTATGTTCCATTGGAACGCTGGAATCAGTGGTGTAACCGACATAGGTTTGGATTAGAGCAGCTCCTCTCAGTTAATTTTCAAGCCTTTGAGGCGTGAAAATGATTTAGTAAGCTAATTATACCCCAAGTTAAAAGGTTACAAAATGCTTCGTTTCAAACTGGTCAACAGTGACTGAAAGAAGATTACTTGATGTGTCTCTCTTCAATTTTCGACGATGTTCAGGAAAATGTTCAGGGCAATTGCCGGGTGCCTTATACCACTTTTAAGTAATCACAAAATGGGGAATACACTTATGATATCTTTTTATTTGTTTGATTATTCATTTAATAGTTTATAAATGCATTTATTGATTTCTTCATTCATTTGTTTAGTTTTCATTTATTCATTTGCTTGTACATTCACTTATTTTGCATATTCACTTGTTCGTTTATTTATTTGCTCTTAAAATTTCATTATTTTCATAATATATTAGCTAATTTTTATTTTTTCTAGCATTCGCGGAATCGTCCACATGTAAAGAGAAAATTCTTCGGATTAGAGAAGATCTGGAACAATATTTTTATACTGAATATGATGGTTATTATTAAGCAATAAAAAATGAGGAATCTAATTTTTCATAACTGACTCTTTTCTCGTTTCTAAATCTGTTGTTTCACACGATCGTAGTATCGATAAAGCAATACACCTTTTCAACTAAGAGCCTTTTTTCAAAAATTTACGAAAATTTGTTCGTATCCAAATTTTGACCCCAGATTTAGATTAAGCACATTTATTTTAGTATTGAGGGGATTTTTTACTCCCCTTGTCCTTGAAAAGGTGTTTTCAAGAAAGTACAACTAGAAAACCGACTCATTTTTTGTCCAAAAAGGCAAGGCTTTACAAAGAGGCCCCCAAGGGGGGTAAGAAATCACGCAATCATGCGTAATTTTTCGATGATTCACGCAATTGCGCGCGATAAAACTTCATTTTCTCGTGCACGAAACTCCAAGCGATTCTCCCCGAAATTTTGAGCAAAATTTATATTAAAGGCGGACTTTGGATTTAATCTATCTAAAGGATTTATACTGTACCTTTTGTAAGCTCGTTAGTTTAATTACCTTAAGTTTTAGATTAAGGTATAGTTTTAACCAATTTTAAAGAAAGAAAAAATGGCTTTTGAAAATTCGAAAGAACCTAAAACTTGAAAAACCTAAAAATAACATTTTCGGAGGCCTATTAATTTATCGCATGCGCGAATGAGAGAATTATGGTTGGTGGACATTGATTAATGGGTAACAGGACAACCAAACCGTCCTTCCCTCACCAATCACACAATTGTACCACAGATTTGTAAACCACGAAAACCCGAGCGATAACAAGACATTTCACTGTACACTGTTGGGCTTAAATTCACTCATTTACGCGTAAAAATTGTCGTTTCGCGAAATCACGAATTAAAATGGGCCAATAACGCATAATGCAGAAGCGCTTGGTGAACCCCTAATGGGGAAGATCTTGGAGAATGACCTAAACTAAAGGGGTCTAAAAATCCTTTTATATCTGAAGATAGCATCGGTAGCAAGGTTCTAAAATAGCATCGCTCAAGCTAAGCCTATTAACCATGTTTGGGATAGCATCCATATCATTTTAGTGACAAAATTGATAAAAAATTTGAGCAAAAAAATCGACCAAATTTTTCACAAAAAGGAAGAGTCGCAGAAAATTTCCTAAATCAATGGTCCTCAACCCTTCAAAATCTAAGATAGCATCAAAAATCTAAGACTTACCTTTATCTTTTTTCCCTAATTCGACCAATTCTGATAGAAAATCACTTTATTTTCTAATAAAAGCAATTACGACGGTTTTTGGTAGGTTATCCTTAGTATTTTCGAAGAAAAAAGGAAGTTTTCAAAAACCCCTGATTTTGCCAAATTTTTGGCCATTTGGCAAAGCTATAGACTTGCCTTTTTGGCGATTTTTTGAGGAAATTTTTTCTCTTTCACTCAACTAGTTCTGATGGTAAATTACCTTCTTTACCCCCTAGAAGCTATTCAGGGGGTCTTTGGTGGGTTTTACTGCAAATATTTGCCGAAAGAAGGGAGTTTTTCAAAACCCCTGATTTTGCCCAATTTTTGACAATTTGGCAAGGCTATAGACTTGCCTTTTTGTCGATTTTTTGAGGTAAAGTTTTTTCTCTTTCATTCAACTAATTCTAATTTAGAATTATCTTCTTTACCCCCTAGAAGCGATTCAGGGGGTCTTTGGTGGGTTTTACTGCGAATATTTGACGAAAGAAGGGAGTTTTCAAAACCCCTGATTTTGCCCGAATTTTTGCAATTTGGCAAGGCTATAGACTTGCCTTTTTGGCGATTTTTTGAGGTAAATTTTTTCTCTTTCATTCAACTAATTCTGATGGAAAATTACCTTCTTTACCCCCTAGAACCGATTCAGGGGGTCTTTGGTGGGTTTTACTGTGAATATTTGACGAAAGAAGGGAGTTTTCAAAACCCTTGATTGTGCCCAAATTTTTGCCATTTGGCAAGGCTATAGACTTCCCTTTTTGGCGATTTTTTGAGGGAAACTTTTTCTCCCTAATTCAACTAATTCTGATGGAAAATTACCTTTACTACCCCTTAGAGGCGATTCAGGGGGTCTTTGGTGGGTTTTACTGTGAATATTTGACGAGAAAAGGGAGTTTCGAAACCCCTGATTTTGCCCAATTTTCAACAATTTGGCAAGCCTATAGACTTGCCTTTTTGGCGATTTTTTGAGGTAAATATTTTCTCTTTCTTTCAACTAACTCTGATGGAAAATTACCTTCTTTACCCCCTAGAAGCGATTCAGGGGGTCTTTGGTGGGTTTTACTGCGAATATTTGACGAAAGAAGAGAGTTTTCAAAACCCCTGATTTTGCACGATTTTTTGCAAATTGGCAAGGCTATAGACTTGCCTTTTTGGCGACTTTTTGAGGGAAAATTTTTCTCTTTCATTCAACTAATTCTGATGGAAAATTACCTTCTTTACCCCTAGAAGTGATTCAGGGGATCTTTGGTGGGTTTTACTGTGAATAGTTGACGAAAGAAGAGAGTTTTCAAAACACCCTAATTTTGCCCAATTTTTGGCCATTTGGCAAGGCTATACACTTGCCTTTTTGGCGATTCTTTGTGGTAAATCTTTTCTCTTTCATTCAACTAATTCTGATTTAAAATTACCTTCTTAACACCCTGGAAGCGATTCAGGGGGTCTTTGGTGGGTTTTACTGTGAATATTTGACGAAAAAAGGGAGTTTTCAAAGCCCCTGGTTCTGCCCAGTTTTTGACAATTTGGCAAGGCTATAGACTTGCCTTTTTGGCGATTCTTTGTGATAAATCTTTTCTCTTTCATTCAACTAATTCTGATTTAAAATTACCTTCTTAACACCCTGGAAGCGATTCAGGGGGTCTTTGGTGGGTTTTACTGTGAATATTTGACGAAAAAAGGGAGTTTTCAAAGCCCCTGGTTCTGCCCAGTTTTTGACAATTTGGCAAGGCTATAGACTTGCCTTTTTGGCGATTTTATAGGTAATTTTTGCTTTTTCATTCAACTGATTATGATGGACAATTACCTTTTTTACCCCCTAGAAGCGATTTAGGGGGTCTTTGGTAGGTTTTACTGTGAATATTTGACCAAAGAAGGGAATTTTCAAAACACCTGTTTTTGCCCAATTTTTGGCCATTTGGCAAGGCTATAGACTTGCCTTTTTGGCGATTTTTTGAGGTAAATTTTTTCTCTTTCATTCAACTAATTCTGATTTCAAATTACCTTCTTTACCCCCTAGAAGCGATTCAGGGGGTCTTTGGTGGGTTTTATTGTGAATATTTGACGAAAGAGGGGAGTTTTCAAGCACCCTAATTTTGCCAAATTTTTCGCCATTTGGCAAGGCTATACACTTGCCTTTTTGGCGATTCTTTGTGGTAAATTTTTTCTCTTTCATTCAACTAATTCTGATTTAAAATTACCTTCTCAACACCTTGGAAGCGATTCAGGGGGTCTTTGATGGGTTTTACTGTGAATATTTGACGAAAAAGGAGTTTTCAAAGCCCTGATTCTGCCCAGTTTTTGACAATTTGGCAAGGCTATAGACTTGCCTTTTGGCGATTTTATAGGTAATTTTGCTTTTCATTCAACTAATTATGATGGACAATTACCTTCTTTACCCCTAGAAGCTATTCAGGGGTCTTTGGTGGGTTTTACTGCGAATATTTGCCGAAAGAAGGGAGTTTTTCAAAACCCCTGATTTTGCCCAATTTTCGACAATTTGGCAAGGCTATAGACTTGCCTTTTTGTCGATTTTTTGAGGTAAAGTTTTTTCTCTTTCATTCAACTAATTCTAATTTAGAATTATCTTCTTTACCCCCTAGAAGCGATTCAGGGGGTCTTTGGTGGGTTTTACTGCGAATATTTGACGAAAGAAGGGAGTTTTCAAAACCCCTGATTTTGCCCGAAATTTTGCAATTTGGCAAGGCTATAGACTTGCCTTTTTGGCGATTTTTTGAGGTAAATTTTTTCTCTTTCATTCAACTAATTCTGATTTCAAATTACCTTCTTTTCCCCTAGAAGCGATTCAGGGGGTCTTTGGTGGGTTTTATTGTGAATATTTGACGAAAGAGGGGAGTTTTCAAGCACCCTAATTTTGCCAAATTTTTCGCCATTTGGCAAGGCTATACACTTGCCTTTTTGGCGATTCTTTGTGGTAAATTTTTTCTCTTTCATTCAACTAATTCTGATTTAAAATTACCTTCTCAACACCTTGGAAGCGATTCAGGGGGTCTTTGATGGGTTTTACTGTGAATATTTGACGAAAAAAGGGAGTTTTCAAAGCCCCTGATTCTGCCCAGTTTTTGACAATTTGGCAAGGCTATAGACTTGCCTTTTTGGCGATTTTATAGGTAATTTTTGCTTTTTCATTCAACTGATTATGATGGACAATTACCTTGTTTACCCCCTAGAAGCGATTTAGGGGGTCTTTGGTAGGTTTTACTGTGAATATTTGACCAAAGAAGGGAATTTTCAAAACACCTGTTTTTGCCCAATTTTTGGCCATTTGGCAAGGCTATAGACTTGCCTTTTTGGCGATTTTTTGAGGTAAATTTTTTCTCTTTCATTCAACTAATTCTGATTTCAAATTACCTTCTTTACCCCCTAGAAGCGATTCAGGGGGTCTTTGGTGGGTTTTATTGTGAATATTTGACGAAAGAGGGGAGTTTTCAAGCACCCTAATTTTGCCAAATTTTTCGCCATTTGGCAAGGCTATACACTTGCCTTTTTGGCGATTCTTTGTGGTAAATTTTTTCTCTTTCATTCAACTAATTCTGATTTAAAATTACCTTCTCAACACCTTGGAAGCGATTCAGGGGGTCTTTGATGGGTTTTACTGTGAATATTTGACGAAAAAAGGGAGTTTTCAAAGCCCCTGATTCTGCCCAGTTTTTGACAATTTGGCAAGGCTATAGACTTGCCTTTTTGGCGATTTTATAGGTAATTTTTGCTTTTTCATTCAACTAATTATGATGGACAATTACCTTCTTTACCCCCTAGAAGCTATTCAGGGGGTCTTTGGTGGGTTTTACTGCGAATATTTGCCGAAAGAAGGGAGTTTTTCAAAACCCCTGATTTTGCCCAATTTTCGACAATTTGGCAAGGCTATAGACTTGCCTTTTTGTCGATTTTTTGAGGTAAAGTTTTTTCTCTTTCATTCAACTAATTCTAATTTAGAATTATCTTCTTTACCCCCTAGAAGCGATTCAGGGGGTCTTTGGTGGGTTTTACTGCGAATATTTGACGAAAGAAGGGAGTTTTCAAAACCCCTGATTTTGCCCGAAATTTTGCAATTTGGCAAGGCTATAGACTTGCCTTTTTGGCGATTTTTTGAGGTAAATTTTTTCTCTTTCATTCAACAAATTCTGATGGAAAATTACCTTCTTTACCCCCTAGAACCGATTCAGGGGGTCTTTGGTGGGTTTTACTGTGAATATTTGACGAAAGAAGGTAGTTTTCAAAGCCCCTGATTTTGCCCAATTTTTTGCCATTGGGCAAGGCTATAGACTTCCCTTTTTGGCGATTTTTTGAGGGAAACTTTTTCTCCCTAATTCAACTAATTCTGATGGAAAATTACCTTTACTACCCCTTAGAGGCGATTCAGGGGGTCTTTGGTGGGTTTTACTGTGAATATTTGACGAAAGAAGGGAGTTTTCAAAACCCCTGATTTTGCCCAAGTTTTGACAATTTGGTAAGGCTATAGACTTGCCGTTTTGGCGATTTTTTGAGGGAAATTTTTTCTCTTTCATTCAACTAATTCTGATGGAAAATTACCTTCTTTACCCGTAGAAGTGAATCAGGGGGTCTTTGGTGGGTTTTACTGTGAATATTTGACGAAAGAGGGGAGTTTTCAAAACACCTGTTTTTGCCCAATTTTTGGCCATTTGGCAAGGCTATAGACTTGCCTTTTTGGCGATTTTTTGAGGTAAATTTTTTCTCTTTCATTCAACTAATTCTGATGGAAAATTACCTTCTTTACCCCCTAGAACCGATTCAGGGGGTCTTTGGTGGGTTTTACTGTGAATATTTGACGAAAGAAGGGAGTTTTCAAAACCCCTGATTTTGCCCAATTTTTTGCCATTGGGCAAGGCTATAGACTTCCCTTTTTGGCGATTTTTTGAGGGAAACTTTTTCTCCCTGATTCAACTAATTCTGATGGAAAATTACCTTTACTACCCCTTAGAGGCGATTCAGGGGGTCTTTGGTGGGTTTTGCTGTGAATATTTGACGAAAGAAGGGAGTTTTCAAAACCCCTGATTTTGCCCAAGTTTTGACAATTTGGTAAGGCTATAGACTTGCCGTTTTGGCGATTTTTTGAGGGAAATTTTTTCTCTTTCATTCAACTAATTCTGATGGAAAATTAACTTTACTACCCATTAGAAGCGATTTAGGGGGTCTTTGGTAGGCTTTACTGCGAATATTTGACAAAAGAAGGAAGTTTTCAAAACACCTGTTTTTGCCCAATTTTTGGCCATTTGGCAAGGCTATAGACTTGCCTTTTTGGCGATTTTTTGAGGTAAATTTTTTCTCTTTCATTCAACTAATTCTGATTTAAAATTACCTTCTTTACCCCCTAGAAGCGATTCATGGGGTCTTTGGTGGGTTTTACTGTGAATATTTGACGAAAGAAGGGAGTTTTCAAAACCCCTGATTGTGCCCAAATTTTTGCCATTTGGCAAGGCTATAGACTTCCCTTTTTGGCGATTTTTTGAGGGAAACTTGTTCTCCCTAATTCAACTAATTCTGATGGAAAATTACCTTTACTACCCCTTGGAGGCGATTCAGGGGGTCTTTGGTGGGTTTTACTGTGAATATTTTACGAGAAAAGGGAGTTTTCGAAACCCCTGATTTTGCCCAATTTTCAACAATTTGGCAAGCCTATAGACTTGCCTTTTTGGCGATTTTTTGAGGTAAATATTTTCTCTTTCTTTCAACTAACTCTGATGGAAAATTACCTTCTTTACCCCCTAGAAGCGATTCAGGGGGTCTTTGGTGGGTTTTACTGCGAATATTTGACGAAAGAAGAGAGTTTTCAAAACCCCTGATTTTGCCCGAATTTTTGCAATTTGGCAAGGCTATAGACTTGCCTTTTTGGCGATTTTTTGAGGTAAATTTTTTCTCTTTCATTCAACAAATTCTGATGGAAAATTACCTTCTTTACCCCCTAGAACCGATTCAGGGGGTCTTTGGTGGGTTTTACTGTGAATATTTGACGAAAGAAGGGAGTTTTCAAAACCCCTGATTTTGCCCAATTTTTTGCCATTGGGCAAGGCTATAGACTTGCCTTTTTGTCGATTTTTTGAGGTAAAGTATTTTCTCTTTCATTCAACTAATTTTAATTTAGAATTATCTTCTTTACCCCCTAGAAGCGATTCAGGGGGTCTTTGGTGGGTTTTACTGCGAATATTTGACGAAAGAAGGGAGTTTTCAGAACCCCTGATTTTGTCCGAATTTTTGCAATTTGGCAAGGCTATAGACTTGCCTTTTTGGCGATTTTTTGAGGTAAATTTTTTCTCTTATTCAACTAATTCTGACTAAAAATTACCTTCTTTACCCCCTAGAAGCGATTCAGGGGGTCTTTGGTGGGTTTTACTGTGAATATTTGACGAAAGAAGGGAGTTTTCAAAACCCCTGATTTTACCCGATTTTTTTGCCATTTGGCAAGGCTATAGACTTGCCTTTTGGGCGATTTTTTGAGGTAAATTTTTTCTCTTTCATTCCACTAATTCTGATGGAAAATTGCCTTCTTTGCCCCTAGAAGCGATTCAGGGGGTCTTTGGTGGGTTTTACTGTTAATATTTGACGAAAGAAGGGAGTTTTCAAAACACCAGATTTTGCCCGATTTTTTGCCATTTGGCAAGGCTATAGACTTGCCTTTTTGGCGATTTTCTGAGGGAAATTTTTTCTCTTTCATTCAACTAATTTTGATTGAAAATTACCTTATTCACCCCCTAGAAGCGATTAAGGGGTCTTTGGTGGGTTTTACTGTGAATATTTGACGAAAGAGGGTAGTTTTCAAAACCACTGATTTTGCCCGATTCTTGGCCATTTCGCAAGGCTATAGACTTGCCTATTTGGCGATTTTTTGAGGGAAATTTTTTCTCCCTGATTCAACTAATTCTGATGGAAAATTACCTTTACTACCCCTTAGAGGCGATTCAGGGGGTCTTTGGTGGGTTTTACTGTGAATATTTGACGAAAGAAGGGAGTTTTCAAAACTTCTGATTTTGCCCGATTTTTTGCCATTTGGCAAGGCTATAGACTTGCCTTTTTGGCGATTTCTTGAGGGAAATTTTTTCTCCCTAATTCAACTAATTCTGATGGAAAATAACCTTCTTTACCCTCTAGAAGCGATTGAGGGGGTCTTTGGTGGGTTTTACTGTGAACATTTAACGAAAGAAGGGAGTTTTCAAAACCCCTGATTTTGCCCGATTTTTTGCCATTTGGCAAGGCTATAGACTTGCCTTTTTGGCGATTTTTTGAGGGAAATTTTTTCTCCCTAATTCAACTAATATTGATGGAAAATAACCTTCTTTACCCCCTATAAGCGATTCCGGGGGTCTTTGGTGGGTTTTACTGTGAATATTTGACGAAAGAGGGTAGTTTTCAAAACCCCTGATTTTGCCCGATTTTTGGCCATTTGGCAAGGCTATAGACTTGCCTTTTTGGCGATTTTTTGAGGGAAATTTTTTCTCCCTAATTCAACTAATTTTGATGGAAAATAACCTTCTTTACACCCTATAAGCGATTCCGGGGGTCTTTGGTGGGTTTTACTGTGAATATTTGACGAAAGAGGGTAGTTTTCAAAACCCCTGATTTTGCCCGATTTTTGCCCATTTGGCAAGGCTATAGACTTGCCATTTTGGCGATTTTTTGAGGAAAGTTTTTTCTCCCTAATTCAACTAATTCTGATGGAAAAGTACCTTACTACCCCTTAGAGGCGATTCAGGGGGTCTTTGGTGGGTTTTACTGTGAATATTTAACGAAACAAGGGAGTTTTCAAAACACCTGATTTTGCCCGATTTTTTGCCATTTGGCAAGGCTATAGACTTGCCTTTTTGGCGATTTTTTGAGGGAAATTTTTTCTCCTTAATTCAACTAATTCTGATGGAAAATTACCTTTACTACCCCTTAGAGGCGATTCAGGGGGTCTTTGGTGAGTTTTACTGTGAATATTTGACGAAAGAGGGTAGTTTTCAAAACCCCTGATTTTGCCCGATTTTTGGCCATTTGGCAAGGCTATAGACTTGCCATTTTGGCGATTTTTTGAGCAAAGTTTTTTCTCCCTAATTCAACTAATTCTGATGGAAAATTACCTTTACTACCCCTTAGAGGCGATTCAGGGAGTCTTTGGTGAGTTTTACTGTGAATATTTAACGAAAGAAGGGAGTTTTCAAAACACCTGATTTAGCCCGATTTTTTGCCATTTGGCAAGGCTATAGACTTGGCTTTTTGGCGATTTTTTGAGGCAAAGTTTTTCTCTTTCATTCAACTAATTTTGATTGAAAATTACCTTATTCACCCCCTAGAAGCGATTCAGGGGTCTTTGGTGGGTTTTACTGTGAATATTTGACGAAAGAGGGTAGTTTTCGAAACCCCTGATTTTGCCCGACTTTTGGCCATTTGGAAAGGCTATAGACTTGCCTATTTGGCGATTTTTTGAGGGAAATTTTTTCTCCCTAATTCAACTAATTCTGATTGAAAATTACCTTTACTACCCCTTAGAGGCGATTCAGGGGGTCTTTGGTGGGTTTTACTGTGAATATTTGACGAAAGAGAGTAGTTTTCAAAACCCCTGATTTTGCCCGATTTTTGGCCATTTGGCAAGGCTATAGACTTGCCTTTTTGGCGATTTTTTGAGGGAAGTTTTTTCTCCCTAATTCAACTAGTTCTGATGGAAAATTACCTTTACTACCCCGTAGAGGTGATTCAGGGGGTTTTTGGTTGGTTTTACTGTGAATATTTGACGAAAGAGGGGAGTTTTCAAAACCCCTGATTTTGCCCAATTTTTGGCCATTTGGCAAGGCTATAGACTTGCCTTTTTGGGGATTTTTTGAGGTAAATTTTTTCTCTTTCATTCAACTAATTCTGATGGGAAATTACCTTCTTTACCCCCTAGAAGCAATTCAGGGGGTCTTTGGTGGGTTTTACTGTGAATATTTGACGAAAGAAGGGAGTTTTCAAAACCCCTGATTTTGCCCGATTTTTTGCCATTTGGCAAGGCTATAGACTTGCCATCTTGGCCATTTTTTGAGGAAAGATTTTTCTCCCTAATTCAACTAATTCTGATGGAAAATTACCTTTACTACCCCTTAGAGGCGATTCAGGGGGTTTTTGGTGGGTTTTACTGTGAATGTTTAACGAATATTTTATGCCATTTGGCAAGGCTATAGACTTGCCTTTTTGGCGATTTTTTGAGGGAAATTTTTTCTCTTTCATTCAACTAATTCTGATTAAAAATTACCTTATTTACCCCCAGAAGCGATTCAGGGGGTCTTTGGTGGGTTTTATTGTGAATATTTGACGAAAGAGGTAGTTTTCAAAACCCTGATTTTGCCCGATTTTTGGCCATTTGGCAAGGCTATAGTTTTGCCATTTTGGCGATTTTTGAGGAAAGTTTTTCTCCTAATTCAACTAATTCTGATGGAAAAGTACCTTACTACCCCTTAGAGGCGATTCAGGGGTCTTTGGTGAGTTTTACTGTGAATATTTAACGAAAGAAGGAGTTTTCAAAACACCTGATTTAGCCCGATTTTTTGCCATTTGGCAAGGCTATAGACTTGCCTTTTTGGCGATTTCTTGAGGGAAATTTTTTCTCCCTAATTCAACTAATTCTGATGGAAAATAACCTTCTTTACCCTCTAGAAGCGATTGAGGGGTCTTTGGTGGGTTTTACTGTGAATATTCAACGAAAGAAGGAGTTTTCAAAACCCTGATTTTGCCGATTTTTGCCATTTGGCAAGGCTATAGACTTGCCTTTTGGCGATTTTTGAGGGAAATTTTTCTCCCTAATTCAACTAATATTGATGGAAAATAACCTTCTTTACCCCCTATAAGCGATTCCGGGGGTCTTTGGTGGGTTTTACTGTGAATATTTGACGAAAGAGGGTAGTTTTCAAAACCCCTGATTTTGCCCGATTTTTGGCCATTTGGCAAGGCTATAGTTTTGCCATTTTGGCGATTTTTTGAGGAAAGTTTTTTCTCCCTAATTCAACTAATTCTCATGGAAAAGTACCTTACTACCCCCTAGAAGCGATTCAGGGGTTTTTGGTGGGTTTTACTGTGAATATTTGACGAAAGAGGGTAGTTTTCAAAACCCCTGATTTTGCCCGATTTTTGGCCATTTGGCAAGGCTATAGACTTGCCTTTTTGGCAGCTTTTTGAGGTAAATTTTTTCCCTTTCATTCAACTAATTCTGATTTAAAATTCCCTTCTTAACACCCTGAAAGCGATTCAGGGGGTCTTTGGTGGGTTTTACTGTGAATATTTGACGAAAAAAGGGAGTTTTCAAAACCCCTGATTTTGCCCGATTTTTTGCCATTTGGCAAGGCTATAGACTTGCCTTTTTGGCGATTTCTTGAGGGAAATTTTTTCTCCCTAATTCAACTAATTCTGATGGAAAATAACCTTCTTTACCCTCTAGAAGCGATTGAGGGGGTCTTTGGTGGGTTTTACTGTGAACATTTAACGAAAGAAGGGAGTTTTCAAAACCCTGATTTTGCCCGATTTTTGCCATTTGGCAAGGCTATAGACTTGCCTTTTGGCGATTTTTGAGGAAATTTTTCTCCTAATTCAACTAATATTGATGGAAAATAACCTTCTTTACCCCTATAAGCGATTCAGGGGTCTTTGGTGGGTTTTACTGTGAATATTTGACGAAAGAGGGAGTTTTCAAAACCCTGATTTTGCCCGATTTTTGGCCATTTGGCAAGGCTATAGACTTGCCTTTTGGCGATTTTTGAGGGAAATTTTTCTCCTAATTCAACTAATTTTGATGGAAAATAACCTTCTTTACCCCCTATAAGCGATTCCGGGGGTCTTTGGTGGGTTTTACTGTGAATATTTGACGAAAGAGGGTAGTTTTCAAAACCCCTGATTTTGCCCGATTTTTGGCCATTTGGCAAGGCTATAGACTTGCCATTTTGGCGATTTTTGAGGAAATTTTTCTCCTAATTCAACTAATTCTGATGGAAAAGTACCTTACTACCCCTTAGAGGCGATTCAGGGGGTCTTTGGTGGGTTTTACTGTGAATATTTAACGAAACAAGGGAGTTTTCAAAACACCTGATTTTGCCCGATTTTTTGCCATTTGGCAAGGCTATAGACTTGCCTTTTTGGCGATTTTTTGAGGGAAATTTTTTCTCCTTAATTCAACTAATTCTGATGGAAAATTACCTTTACTACCCCTTAGAGGCGATTCAGGGGGTCTTTGGTGAGTTTTACTGTGAATATTTGACGAAAGAGGGTAGTTTTCAAAACCCACTGATTTTGCCCGATTTTTGGCCATTTGGCAAGGCTATAGACTTGCCATTTTGGCGATTTTTTGAGCAAAGTTTTTTCTCCCTAATTCAACTAATTCTGATGGAAAATTACCTTTACTACCCCTTAGAGGCGATTCAGGGGTCTTTGGTGAGTTTTACTGTGAATATTTAACGAAAGAAGGAGTTTTCAAAACACCTGATTTTGCCCGATTTTTGCCATTTGGCAAGGCTATAGACTTGGCTTTTTGGCGATTTTTGAGGGAAATTTTTCTCTTTCATTCAACTAATTTTGATTGAAAATTACCTTATTCACCCCTAGAAGCGATTCAGGGTCTTTGGTGGGTTTTACTGTGAATATTTAACGAAAGAGGGTAGTTTTCAAAACCCTGATTTTGCCCGATTTTTGGCCATTTGGCAAGGCTATAGACTTGCCTTTTGGCGATTTTTTGAGGGAAATTTTTCTCCTAATTCAACTAATTTTGATTGAAAATTACCTTTACTACCCCTTAGAGGCGATTCAGGGGGTCTTTGGTGGGTTTTACTGTGAATATTTGACGAAAGAGAGTAGTTTTCAAAACCCCTGATTTTGCCCGATTTTTGGCCATTTGGCAAGGCTATAGACTTGCCTTTTTGGCGATTTTTTGAGGGAAGTTTTTTCTCCCTAATTCAACTAGTTCTGATGGAAAATTACCTTTACTACCCCGTAGAGTTGATTCAGGGGGTTTTTGGTTGGTTTTACTGTGAATATTTGACGAAAGAGGGGAGTTTTCAAAACCCCTGATTTTGCCCAATTTTTGGCCATTTGGCAAGGCTATAGACTTGCCTTTTTGGGGATTTTTTGAGGTAAATTTTTTCTCTTTCATTCAACTAATTCTGATGGAAATTACCTTCTTTACCCCTAGAAGCAATTCAGGGGTCTTTGGTGGGTTTTACTGTGAATATTTGACGAAAGAAGGGAGTTTTCAAAACCCCTGATTTTGCCCGATTTTTTGCCATTTGGCAAGGCTATAGACTTGCCATCTTGGCCATTTTTTGAGGAAAGATTTTTCTCCCTAATTCAACTAATTCTGATGGAAAATTACCTTTACTACCCCTTAGAGGCGATTCAGGGGGTTTTTGGTGGGTTTTACTGTGAATGTTTAACGAATATTTTATGCCATTTGGCAAGGCTATAGACTTGCCTTTTTGGCGATTTTTTGAGGGAAATTTTTTCTCTTTCATTCAACTAATTCTGATTAAAAATTACCTTATTTACCCCCAGAAGCGATTCAGGGGGTCTTTGGTGGGTTTTATTGTGAATATTTGACGAAAGAGGGTAGTTTTCAAAACCCCTGATTTTGCCCGATTTTTGGCCATTTGGCAAGGCTATAGTTTTGCCATTTTGGCGATTTTTTGAGGAAAGTTTTTTCTCCCTAATTCAACTAATTCTGATGGAAAAGTACCTTACTACCCCTTAGAGGCGATTCAGGGGGTCTTTGGTGAGTTTTACTGTGAATATTTAACGAAAGAAGGGAGTTTTCAAAACACCTGATTTAGCCCGATTTTTTGCCATTTGGCAAGGCTATAGACTTGCCTTTTTGGCGATTTCTTGAGGGAAATTTTTTCTCCCTAATTCAACTAATTCTGATGGAAAATAACCTTCTTTACCCTCTAGAAGTGATTGAGGGGGTCTTTGGTGGGTTTTACTGTGAACATTCAACGAAAGAAGGGAGTTTTCAAAACCCCTGATTTTGCCCGATTTTTTGCCATTTGGCAAGGCTATAGACTTGCCTTTTTGGCGATTTTTTGAGGGAAATTTTTTCTCCCTAATTCAACTAATATTGATGGAAAATAACCTTCTTTACCCCTATAAGCGATTCCGGGGGTCTTTGGTGGGTTTTACTGTGAATATTTGACGAAAGAGGGTAGTTTTCAAAACCCCTGATTTTGCCCGATTTTTGGCCATTTGGCAAGGCTATAGTTTTGCCATTTTGGCGATTTTTTGAGGAAAGTTTTTTCTCCCTAATTCAACTAATTCTCATGGAAAAGTACCTTACTACCCCCTAGAAGCGATTCAGGGGTTTTTGGTGGGTTTTACTGTGAATATTTGACGAAAGAGGGTAGTTTTCAAAACCCCTGATTTTGCCCGATTTTTGGCCATTTGGCAAGGCTATAGACTTGCCTTTTTGGCAGCTTTTTGAGGTAAATTTTTTCCCTTTCATTCAACTAATTCTGATTTAAAATTCCCTTCTTAACACCCTGAAAGCGATTCAGGGGGTCTTTGGTGGGTTTTACTGTGAATATTTGACGAAAAAAGGGAGTTTTCAAAACCCCTGATTTTGCCCGATTTTTTGCCATTTGGCAAGGCTATAGACTTGCCTTTTTGGCGATTTTTTGAGGGAAATTTTTTCTCCCTAATTCAACTAATATTGATGGAAAATAACCTTCTTTACCCCCTATAAGCGATTCCGGGGGTCTTTGGTGGGTTTTACTGTGAATATTTGACGAAAGAGGGTAGTTTTCAAAACCCCTGATTTTGCCCGATTTTTTGCCATTTGGCAAGGCTATAGACTTGCCTTTTTGGCGATTTTTTGAGGTAAATTTTTTCTCTTTCATTCAACTAATTCTGACTAAAAATTACCTTCTTTACCCCCTAGAAGCGATTCAGGGGGTCTTTGGTGGGTTTTACTGTGAATATTTGACGAAAGAAGGGAGTTTTCAAAACTTCTGATTTTGCCCGATTTTTTGCCATTTGGCAAGGCTATAGACTTGCCTTTTTGGCGATTTCTTGAGGGAAATTTTTTCTCCCTAATTCAACTAATTCTGATGGAAAATAACCTTCTTTACCCTCTAGAAGCGATTGAGGGGGTCTTTGGTGGGTTTTACTGTGAACATTTAACGAAAGAAGGGAGTTTTCAAAACCCCTGATTTTGCCCGATTTTTTGCCATTTGGCAAGGCTATAGACTTGCCTTTTTGGCGATTTTTTGAGGGAAATTTTTTCTCCCTAATTCAACTAATATTGATGGAAAATAACCTTCTTTACCCCCTATAAGCGATTCCGGGGGTCTTTGGTGGGTTTTACTGTGAATATTTGACGAAAGAGGGTAGTTTTCAAAACCCCTGATTTTGCCCGATTTTTTGCCATTTGGCAAGGCTATAGACTTGCCTTTTTGGCGATTTCTTGAGGGAAATTTTTTCTCCCTAATTCAACTAATTCTGATGGAAAATAACCTTCTTTACCCTCTAGAAGCGATTGAGGGGGTCTTTGGTGGGTTTTACTGTGAACATTTAACGAAAGAAGGGAGTTTTCAAAACCCCTGATTTTGCCCGATTTTTTGCCATTTGGCAAGGCTATAGACTTGCCTTTTTGGCGATTTTTTGAGGGAAATTTTTTCTCCCTAATTCAACTAATATTGATGGAAAATAACCTTCTTTACCCCCTATAAGCGATTCCGGGGGTCTTTGGTGGGTTTTACTGTGAATATTTGACGAAAGAGGGTAGTTTTCAAAACCCCTGATTTTGCCCGATTTTTGGCCATTTGGCAAGGCTATAGACTTGCCTTTTTGGCGATTTTTTGAGGGAAATTTTTTCTCCCTAATTCAACTAATTTTGATGGAAAATAACCTTCTTTACCCCCTATAAGCGATTCCGGGGGTCTTTGGTGGGTTTTACTGTGAATATTTGACGAAAGAGGGTAGTTTTCAAAACCCCTGATTTTGCTCGATTTTTGGCCATTTGGCAAGGCTATAGACTTGCCATTTTGGCGATTTTTTGAGGAAAGTTTTTTCTCCCTAATTCAACTAATTCTGATGGAAAAGTACCTTACTACCCCTTAGAGGCGATTCAGGGGGTCTTTGGTGGGTTTTACTGTGAATATTTAACGAAACAAGGGAGTTTTCAAAACACCTGATTTTGCCCGATTTTTTGCCATTTGGCAAGGCTATAGACTTGCCTTTTTGGCGATTTTTTGAGGGAAATTTTTTCTCCTTAATTCAACTAATTCTGATGGAAAATTACCTTTACTACCCCTTAGAGGCGATTCAGGGGGTCTTTGGTGAGTTTTACTGTGATTATTTGACGAAAGAGGGTAGTTTTCAAAACCCCTGATTTTGCCCGATTTTTGGCCATTTGGCAAGGCTATAGACTTGCCATTTTGGCGATTTTTTGAGCAAAGTTTTTTCTCCCTAATTCAACTAATTCTGATGGAAAATTACCTTTACTACCCCTTAGAGGCGATTCAGGGGGTCTTTGGTGAGTTTTACTGTGAATATTTAACGGAAGAAGGGAGTTTTCAAAACACCTGATTTAGCCCGATTTTTTGCCATTTGGCAAGGCTATAGACTTGCCTTTTTGGCGACTTCTTGAGGGAAATTTTTTCTCCCTAATTCAACTAATTCTGATGGAAAATAACCTTCTTTACCCTCTAGAAGTGATTGAGGGGGTCTTTGGTGGGTTTTACTGTGAACATTCAACGAAAGAAGGGAGTTTTCAAAACCCCTGATTTTGCCCGATTTTTTGCCATTTGGCAAGGCTATAGACTTGCCTTTTTGGCGATTTTTTGAGGGAAATTTTTTCTCCCTAATTCAACTAATATTGATGGAAAATAACCTTCTTTACCCCCTATAAGCGATTCCGGGGGTCTTTGGTGGGTTTTACTGTGAATATTTGACGAAAGAGGGTAGTTTTCAAAACCCCTGATTTTGCCCGATTTTTGGCCATTTGGCAAGGCTATAGTTTTGCCATTTTGGCGATTTTTTGAGGAAAGTTTTTTCTCCCTAATTCAACTAATTCTCATGGAAAAGTACCTTACTACCCCCTAGAAGCGATTCAGGGGTTTTTGGTGGGTTTTACTGTGAATATTTGACGAAAGAGGGTAGTTTTCAAAACCCCTGATTTTGCCCGATTTTTGGCCATTTGGCAAGGCTATAGACTTGCCTTTTGGCAGATTTTTGAGGTAAATTTTTCCTTTCATTCAACTAATTCTGATTTAAAATTCCCTTCTTAACACCCTGAAAGCGATTCAGGGGGTCTTTGGTGGGTTTTACTGTGAATATTTGACGAAAAAAGGGAGTTTTCAAAACCCCTGATTTTGCCCGATTTTTTGCCATTTGGCAAGGCTATAGACTTGCCTTTTTGGCGATTTTTTGAGGGAAATTTTTTCTCCCTAATTCAACTAATATTGATGGAAAATAACCTTCTTTACCCCCTATAAGCGATTCCGGGGGTCTTTGGTGGGTTTTACTGTGAATATTTGACGAAAGAGGGTAGTTTTCAAAACCCCTGATTTTGCCCGATTTTTTGCCATTTGGCAAGGCTATAGACTTGCCTTTTTGGCGATTTTTTGAGGTAAATTTTTTCTCTTTCATTCAACTAATTCTGACTAAAAATTACCTTCTTTACCCCCTAGAAGCGATTCAGGGGGTCTTTGGTGGGTTTTACTGTGAATATTTGACGAAAGAAGGGAGTTTTCAAAACTTCTGATTTTGCCCGATTTTTTGCCATTTGGCAAGGCTATAGACTTGCCTTTTGGCGATTTCTTGAGGGAAATTTTTCTCCTAATTCAACTAATTCTGATGGAAAATAACCTTCTTTACCCTCTAGAAGCGATTGAGGGGTCTTTGGTGGGTTTTACTGTGAACATTTAACGAAAGAAGGGAGTTTTCAAAACCCTGATTTTGCCTGATTTTTTGCCATTTGGCAAGGCTATAGACTTGCCTTTTGGCGATTTTTGAGGGAAATTTTTCTCCCTAATTCAACTAATATTGATGGAAAATAACCTTCTTTACCCCCTATAAGCGATTCCGGGGGTCTTTGGTGGGTTTTACTGTGAATATTTGACGAAAGAGGGTAGTTTTCAAAACCCTGATTTTGCCCGATTTTTGCCATTTGGCAAGGCTATAGACTTGCCTTTTGGCGATTTTTGAGGGAAATTTTTCTCCCTAATTCAACTAATTCTGATGGAAAATAACCTTCTTTACCCTCTAGAAGCGATTGAGGGGGTCTTTGGTGGGTTTTACTGTGAACATTTAACGAAAGAAGGGAGTTTTCAAAACCCCTGATTTTGCCCGATTTTTTGCCATTTGGCAAGGCTATAGACTTGCCTTTTGGCGATTTTTGAGGGAAATTTTTCTCCTAATTCAACTAATATTGATGGAAAATAACCTTCTTTACCCCTATAAGCGATTCAGGGGTCTTTGGTGGGTTTTACTGTGAATATTTGACGAAAGAGGTAGTTTTCAAAACCCTGATTTTGCCCGATTTTTGGCCATTTGGCAAGGCTATAGACTTGCCTTTTTGGCGATTTTTGAGGGAAATTTTTCTCCCTAATTCAACTAATTTTGATGGACCTTCTTTACCCCTATAAGCGAGGGGTCTTTGGTGGGTTTTACTGTGAATATTTGACGAAAGAGGGTAGTTTTCAAAACCCCTGATTTTGCTCGATTTTTGGCCATTTGGCAAGGCTATAGACTTGCCATTTTGGCGATTTTTGAGGAAAGTTTTTCTCCTAATTCAACTAATTCTTACCTTACTACCCCTTAGAGGCGATTCAGGGGTCTTTGGTGGGTTTTACTGTGAATATTTAACGAAACAAGGGAGTTTTCAAAACACCTGATTTTGCCTGATTTTTGCCATTTGGCAAGGCTATAGACTTGCCTTTTGGCGATTTTTGGAAATTTTTCTCCTTAATTCAACTAATTCTGATGGAAAATTACCTTTACTACCCCTTAGAGGCGATTCAGGGGTCTTTGGTGAGTTTTACTGTGATTATTTGACGAAAGAGGGTAGTTTTCAAAACCCCTGATTTTGCGATTTTTGGCCATTTGGCAAGGCTATAGACTTGCCATTTTGGCGATTTTTGAGCAAAGTTTTTCTCCCTAATTCAACTAATTCTGATGGAAAATTACCTTTACTACCCCTTAGAGGCGATTCAGGGGGTCTTTGGTGAGTTTTACTGTGAATATTTAACGAAAGAAGGGAGTTTTCAAAACACCTGATTTAGCCTGATTTTTGCCATTTGGCAAGGCTATAGACTTGGCTTTTGGCGATTTTTTGAGGCAAATTTTTCTCTTTCATTCAACTAATTTTGATTGAAAATTACCTTATTCACCCCTAGAAGCGATTCAGGGGTCTTTGGTGGGTTTTACTGTGAATATTTGACGAAAGAGGGTAGTTTTCAAAACCCTGATTTTGCCCGACTTTTGGCCATTTGGAAAGGCTATAGACTTGCCTTTTGGCGATTTTTGAGGGAAATTTTTCTCCCTAATTCAACTAATTCTGATTGAAAATTACCTTTACTACCCCTTAGAGGCGATTCAGGGGTCTTTGGTGGGTTTTACTGTGAATATTTGACGAAAAGGAGAGGAGTTTTCAAAACCCTGATTTTGCCTGATTTTTGGCCATTTGGCAAGGCTATAGACTTGCCTTTTTTTTGGCGATTTTTGAGGGAAATTTTTTCTCCTAATTCAACTAATATTGATGGAAAATAACCTTCTTTACCCCTATAAGCGATTCAGGGGTCTTTGGTGGGTTTTATTGTGAATATTTGACGAAAGAGGGTAGTTTTCAAAACCCTGATTTTGCCTGATTTTTGGCCATTTGGCAAGGCTATAGTTTTGCCATTTTGGCGATTTTTGAGGAAAGTTTTTCTCCTAATTCAACTAATTCTGATGGAAAAGTACCTTACTACCCCTTAGAGGCGATTCAGGGGTCTTTGGTGAGTTTTACTGTGAATATTTAACGAAAGAAGGAGTTTTCAAAACACCTGATTTAGCCTGATTTTTGCCATTTGGCAAGGCTATAGACTTGCCTTTTTGGCGATTTCTTGAGGGAAATTTTTTCTCCCTAATTCAACTAATTCTGATGGAAAATAACCTTCTTTACCCTCTAGAAGCGATTGAGGGGTCTTTGGTGGGTTTTACTGTGAACATTCAACGAAAGAAGGAGTTTTCAAAACCCCTGATTTTGCCTGATTTTTGCCATTTGGCAAGGCTATAGACTTGCCTTTTGGCGATTTTTGAGGGAAATTTTTCTCCTAATTCAACTAATATTGATGGAAAATAACCTTCTTTACCCCTATAAGCGATTCAGGGGTCTTTGGTGGGTTTTACTGTGAATATTTGACGAAAGAGGGTAGTTTTCAAAACCCTGATTTTGCCGATTTTTGGCCATTTGGCAAGGCTATAGTTTTGCCATTTTGGCGATTTTTGAGGAAAGTTTTTTCTCCTAATTCAACTAATTCTCATGGAAAATTACCTTACTACCCCTAGAAGCGATTCAGGGGTTTTGGTGGGTTTTACTGTGAATATTTGACGAAAGAGGGTAGTTTTCAAAACCCCTGATTTTGCCCGATTTTTGGCCATTTGGCAAGGCTATAGACTTGCCTTTTTGGCGATTTTTGAGGTAAATTTTTCCTTTCATTCAACTAATTCTGATTTAAAATTCCCTTCTTAACACCCTGAAAGCGATTCAGGGGGTCTTTGGTGGGTTTTACTGTGAATATTTGACGAAAAAAGGGAGTTTTCAAAACCCCTGATTTTGCTCGATTTTTTGCCATTTGGCAAGGCTATAGACTTGCCTTTTTGGCGATTTTTTGAGGGAAATTTTTTCTCCCTAATTCAACTAATTTTGATGGAAAATAACCTTCTTTACCCCCTATAAGCGATTCCGGGGGTCTTTGGTGGGTTTTACTGTGAATATTTGACGAAAGAGGGTAGTTTTCAAAACCCCTGATTTTGCCCGATTTTTGGCCATTTGGCAAGGCTATAGACTTGCCATTTTGGCGATTTTTTGAGGAAAGTTTTTTCTCCTAATTCAACTAATTCTGATGGAAAAGTACCTTACTACCCCTTAGAGGCGATTCAGGGGGTCTTTGGTGGGTTTTACTGTGAATATTTAACGAAACAAGGGAGTTTTCAAAACACCTGATTTTGCCCGATTTTTTGCCATTTGGCAAGGCTATAGACTTGCCTTTTTGGCGATTTTTTGAGGGAAATTTTTTCTCCTTAATTCAACTAATTCTGATGGAAAATTACCTTTACTACCCCTTAGAGGCGATTCAGGGGGTCTTTGGTGAGTTTTACTGTGAATATTTGACGAAAGAGGGTAGTTTTCAAAACCCCTGATTTTGCCCGATTTTTGGCCATTTGGCAAGGCTATAGACTTGCCATTTTGGCGATTTTTTGAGCAAAGTTTTTTCTCCCTAATTCAACTAATTCTGATGGAAAATTACCTTTACTACCCCTTAGAGGCGATTCAGGGGGTCTTTGGTGAGTTTTACTGTGAATATTTAACGAAAGAAGGGAGTTTTCAAAACACCTGATTTAGCCCGATTTTTTGTCATTTGGCAAGGCTATAGACTTGGCTTTTTGGCGATTTTTTGAGGCAAAGTTTTTCTCTTTCATTCAACTAATTTTGATTGAAAATTACCTTATTCACCCCCTAGAAGCGATTCAGGGGTCTTTGGTGGGTTTTACTGTGAATATTTGACGAAAGAGGGTAGTTTTCGAAACCCCTGATTTTGCCCGACTTTTGGCCATTTGGAAAGGCTATAGACTTGCCTATTTGGCGATTTTTTGAGGGAAATTTTTTCTCCCTAATTCAACTAATTTTGATGGAAAATAACCTTCTTTACCCCCTATAAGCGATTCCGGGGGTGTTTGGTGGGTTTTACTGTGAATATTTGACGAAAGAGGGTAGTTTTCAAAACCCCTGATTTTGCCCGATTTTTGGCCATTTGGCAAGGCTATAGACTTGCCATTTTGGCGATTTTTTGAGGAAAGTTTTTTCTCCCTAATTCAACTAATTCTGATGGAAAAGTACCTTACTACCCCTTAGAGGCGATTCAGGGGGTCTTTGGTGGGTTTTACTGTGAATATTTAACGAAACAAGGGAGTTTTCAAAACACCTGATTTTGCCCGATTTTTTGCCATTTGGCAAGGCTATAGACTTGCCTTTTTGGCGATTTTTTGAGGGAAATTTTTTCTCCTTAATTCAACTAATTCTGATGGAAAATTACCTTTACTACCCCTTAGAGGCGATTCAGGGGGTCTTTGGTGAGTTTTACTGTGAATATTTGACGAAAGAGGGTAGTTTTCAAAACCCTGATTTTGCCTGATTTTTGGCCATTTGGCAAGGCTATAGACTTGCCATTTTGGCGATTTTTTGAGCAAAGTTTTTTCTCCCTAATTCAACTAATTCTGATGGAAAATTACCTTTACTACCCCTTAGAGGCGATTCAGGGGGTCTTTGGTGAGTTTTACTGTGAATATTTAACGAAAGAAGGAGTTTTCAAAACACCTGATTTAGCCTGATTTTTGTCATTTGGCAAGGCTATAGACTTGGCTTTTGGCGATTTTTGAGGCAAAGTTTTTCTCTTTCATTCAACTAATTTTGATTGAAAATTACCTTATTCACCCCTAGAAGCGATTCAGGGTCTTTGGTGGGTTTTACTGTGAACATTTGACGAAAGAGGGTAGTTTTCGAAACCCTGATTTTGCCCGACTTTTGGCCATTTGGAAAGGCTATAGACTTGCCTATTTGGCGATTTTTTGAGGGAAATTTTTTCTCCCTAATTCAACTAATTCTGATTGAAAATTACCTTTACTTCCCCTTAGAGGCGATTCAGGGGGTCTTTGGTGGGTTTTACTGTGAATATTTGACGAAAGAGAGTAGTTTTCAAAACCCCTGATTTTGCCCGATTTTTGGCCATTTGGCAAGGCTATAGACTTGCCTTTTTGGCGATTTTCTGAGGGAAGTTTTTTCTCCCTAATTCAACTAGTTCTGATGGAAAATTACCTTTACTACCCCTTAGAGGTGATTCAGGAGGTTTTTGGTTGGTTTTACTGTGAATATTTGACGAAAGAGGGGAGTTTTCAAAACCCCTGATTTTGCCCAATTTTTGGCCATTTGGCAAGGCTATAGACTTGCCTTTTTGGGGATTTTTTGAGGTAAATTTTTTCTCTTTCATTCAACTAATTCTGATGGGAAATTACCTTCTTTACCCCCTAGAAGCAATTCAGGGGGTCTTTGGTGGGTTTTACTGTGAATATTTGACGAAAGAAGGGAGTTTTCAAAACCCCTGATTTTGCCCGATTTTTTGCCATTTGGCAAGGCTATAGACTTGCCATCTTGGCCATTTTTTGAGGAAAGATTTTTCTCCCTAATTCAACTAATTCTGATGGAAAATTACCTTTACTACCCCTTAGAGGCGATTCAGGGGGTTTTTGGTGGGTTTTACTGTGAATGTTTAACGAATATTTTTTGCCATTTGGCAAGGCTATAGACTTGCCTTTTTGGCGATTTTTTGAGGGAAATTTTTTCTCTTTCATTCAACTAATTCTGATTAAAAATTACCTTATTTACCCCGAGAAGCGATTCAGGGGGTCTTTGGTGGGTTTTATTGTGAATATTTGACGAAAGAGGGTAGTTTTCAAAATCCCTGATTTTGCCCGATTTTTGGCCATTTTGCAAGGCTATAGTTTTGCCATTTTGGCGATTTTTTGAGGAAAGTTTTTTCTCCCTAATTCAACTAATTCTGATGGAAAAGTACCTTACTACCCCTTAGAGGCGATTCAGGGGGTCTTTAGTGGGTTTTACTGTGAATATTTAACGAAAGAAGGGAGTTTTCAAAACACCTGATTTTGCCCGATTTTTTGCCATTTGGCAAGGCTATAGACTTGGCTTTTTGGCGATTTTTTGAGGCAAATTTTTTCTCTTTCATTCAACTAAATTTGATTGAAAATTACCTTATTCACCCCCTAGAAGCGATTCAGGGGTTTTTGGTGGGTTTTACTGTGAATATTTGACGAAAGAGGGTAGTTTTCAAAACCCCTGATTTTGCCAGATTTTTGGCCATTTGGCAAGGCTATAGGAGTATAGCAAGTATTATATATGAGTATAGCACTTAGTCATGGAAGGAGTAGGACGTGTTTTTGTGTCGCTCTGTCTTGTACTGTTTGTATGTTCTTTTTCTGCCCCTTTTGGGTCAGGAAAGAATGATACAGTTGATAGAATGGGTTTATGGATGAATCGTAGGAGTGTAATGGTTAAATCTTTATCGAAGAAGCATTTTCTGAAGAAAATCTTCAACAAACGTCAAAGAAAGCTAATGCGGAAATCGAGATGCTCTACTAATGTAAGTCAGTTTTCGTCCGTTTTTAATAATGATAATCCTTCCCTCGACTTTCTCTTGTTATTATCGGGAGATGTGGAATTAAACCCAGGTCCTGCATCTGGTTCTAAATCGAAAACCGAAAGAGAAAGAGAGGACAGTTTGATTCGAGTTATTGAATCCCTGGAGAGAATCGAGGCAAAACAAGGTGAAATGGGTGAGAAGCAGGATCAGATGCTGGAAAGGCTCTCGAAAATAGAAGCTGACTTCGAAAAAGTGAAAAATGATATCAGTCAGATTCATGAAAGGCAGGAGAAAGCAGAAGAAGAAATCAATGCTGTAAGAAATGAGGCTTTTAGCAAGATTTCTGATTTGACATTCCTGATCGACAAGCAAGAACAGTACTCACGAAAAAGCTCTGTTCGGCTTTATGATGTTAGAGAGGAAGAAAACGAAAATTGCCAGGATCTTGTGATTGATGTTTTAAAGAAAGAAATGGACGTGGACATAAATCCTGAAGATATAGACATTGTACACCGGGTTGGCAAACGAAAGGATGGCGAGACTAGAGGAATTCTGATAAAATTCCTCTGTCACAAATCAAAGGAAAAAATCATGAGAAAGAAGAAAGAGGCAAAAAACATTGGAGTGAAAGAAGATCTTGCTCCTGGAATTAAAGGAATGGTAAATAAAATTTTCAAGGATAAAGGGAGAATAAATGTGGAAAAAGTATGGACAATAGACGGAAGAATAAAGTTTAAAATGAACGGTAATCAAAAGGTATTCGAAATTCGATCTTACGCTGATTATGCAAATTTAATGAATCCCTTTAATCATGATAATTTTGGATATTAGGTTTTTGGCCGAGATGGTGAGTTAAATTCCATTTTGTCAACTAGAAATAGCATAAGAAAGAAAGAAAAATTGAAAGAAAAAACTTCTAAGGAAAATTACAAAACTCTTAGGGCTTGCGCGTGGAATTTTAACGGTTTTAGGAGTTCAAAGGCACAACGTATCAAACAAACTGGCTGTGAGTTCTTTGCACAAATTTTAGCACGCAATGATCTGGTTTGTTTTTTGGAAACATGGAGGGATAAAAATGATACTTCGTTTTTTAATCTTGATGATGATTTCTCGGAATTCCACGAATTGGGATACAGAAATCATTTAGCAGGAAGGTCATCCGGGGGGTTGTCTCTCCTTGTGAGGAAATCAGTTCTTAATAATTTCTCTATTCTCTCTTCTGATAGTTATCATTTTTGGTGTAGGGTGAAGAAAATGATTATGGTTGGGAATCAGATTTATTTATTTGTTTTCTTTACATTCCGCCAAATACATCAACTTTATTAAGGTCTGGGCAATCTCTTACCATTGAAAAACTACAGTCGGAATGTGCTTTTTATCAAAGGGATGGGTGGGTTCTTTTATGTGGAGATTTTAATGCTAGAACAAATACCGTTAATGACTATATTGAGAATGACGAGGTTGATGAATTTTTGCCTCTTGACGTCAGTTATGAACCAGATCATCAGCTGGAAAAAAGGATTAACAAAGACGTCAGTCCTGTTAACACAAACGGAACCGCTTTCATCGATTTTTGTAAAACGTCTGGATACCGCATTCTTAATGGGCGTATCCATAAAGAAACTTCTAGTAATTTTACTTGTTTCACAACTAATGGCAATAGTGTTGTAGATTATGCCCTTTTAAAAGAAGAGTATTTTAAAATTGTTGAATCATTACGTGTAGGTGAAATATGCGAACTAACAGATCATAGTCCTGTTGAAATATCTTTAAAATGTCCTAAGAACAATAGTGAAACTTTTGAACAAGTAACACTTAACTCTAGTGAAGCTCCTATTTCCAAAAACGATAAATTAAAAGAAAAGTATAGTAAACAATTTTATATAAAGGATAACTTGCTGCTAGAAAATTTAGCTATTGCTTTAGAAAGCGAAGATACCAGCAACTTTCTGGATAACATTTCCTTGCAGCTTGATAGCGATGAAATGCATATAGAAACAGTGATTGAATCATTAAGATCCAAAATGATTGAACTTTCTGAAAATAATTTGAATTCCAGAAAGATATTTGTAGAAAAAACATCAAAACACAAACATCATTGCCCTTGGTTTGATCAAGAGTGTAGGGCAAACAAATCAATGTTAAATAGGAATAGAAAATCTTATCAGGCTGCTCTTAAGTCCTCTACTAATAATCTAACAACAGATGCAATAAATAAACTCAGATCAGAATATTTTGAGCAAAGGAGACGATATAAAAAAATCTTAAAATTGAAACGTAAAAGCTTTCTAGAAATTGAAAAACAAAAACTTTGGGAATTACGAGGACAAGAGCCAAAGATATTCTGGAATAAATTAAAAACAAAAAAACCAAAAACTAGCTTAGAATTTTCTAACAACGAATTGCGTAATTATTTTTCTGATCTTTTAGATTCAAATAACTCTGCAGACACTAATGCCATTACGAATAGTGAAATTGTACATCCTGCTTTCTCCCCTGACAACCTAACACAGGAACTGATTCATGAATCTTTAAATCGTGATATTACTTTCGAAGAGGTAAAAAATATGTGCAAAAAACTTAAAAACGGAAAGGCGGCAGGGATTGATATGCTGAGCGCTGAACTTCTAAAGAATCTTAACGGTAAATTCCTTCTGGTATTTACTAAACTTTTCAACAAAATCCTATATTCTGGAAAATTTCCAGAGGAGTGGTCCGTAGGTATCATCGTAATTCTTTTCAAAGGTGGCGACAAATCCGATCTAAATAATTACAGGGGTATCACGCTGCTAAGCATCTTTGGCAAGTTTTTTCTTGGAATTCTTCTAGAAAGATTAAATACTGTAATATCAACGAATTCAATTCTGGATGAAAATCAAATTGGATTCCGAAAAGGCTATCAAACCTCCGACCATATTTTCACTCTTCGAGCCCTAATAGACACCACTTTCGAAAAAACAGGCGGCTCTCTTTATTTATGCTTCGTAGATTTTAGAAAAGCTTTTGATTCTGTAGACCATAAACAGTTAATTCATAAAATAGCTGCTTACGGTATTAAAGGAAATGTTTTAAAAGTAATAGGTTCACTTTATGACAAAGTTAAATCTTGCGTTAGGGGTAATAATGGGCTGACCGAAATTTTCTCATGTTCACGAGGCGTTCGACAAGGATGTCTCCTTAGTCCAGTTCTCTTTGCGTTGTTTTTAAATGATCTAAATAGTTATATTCAAGACTCTTCAGGGGCGTATCCTTAGGTAATACAGTCATTCATTCATTATTATATGCAGATGACCTCGTTTTGATTTCTCAAGATCCCCGTGACCTTCAATCCCAACTAGATAAACTTGAAATTTTCACCAAATTGGTTAAAATGGAGGTCAATATGGATAAAACAAAAATCATGGTTCTTAGGAAAAATAAAAAAGTTCGGAAGTCTCGTGAAAGTAAGAAACTATGGAAACTAGGTGATAAAGTTGTAAAACAATGCGAGTCATACAAGTACCTTGGGGTTACAATAAAATCTAACGGTTCATTTTCTGATCATATTGACAAAATCAAAGAAAAAGCCCAGAAGTCTTATTATAGTCTTCTATCAAAAAGCAAAGAGTGGGGTGGGTTTCAGCCAAGACTTTTCCTTTATCTTTTTGATCACACAATAGTACCAATATTGAACTACGGTTCTGAAATTTGGGGTTTTGACGATTGGGTTAAAATAGAAACACTGCATCTTTCGGCTTGCAAATACGCATTAGGTGTCAAATCTAATACAACAACAGATGCAGTATATGCTGAATTAGGCAGAACGTCTTTAAAATATAACAGGCATGTTAATATAATCAAATTCTTATTTCGTTTATCTAAATTAGAAGATGTTCGTTATGCTAGTCTAGCTTATCAAAGTCTTAGTATAGATGCTGATGAGGGTATCTCGAATTGGGTTTTAAAAGCTCGTAATCTCCAAACAGTGTATGGCATCCAAGACTCTGATAGTTCGACTATCATTAAAACAAAGGTTAGGAAAATGTTTGAATCCCAAGTTTTAAACAACCTTAGGACTCAGATCACTGAAGATAAGAAACTGAAAGTGTACGCATCCTATAAGTCTTCCTTCAAATTTGAACATTATCTCGATAGTCTAGTAGATTACAAGATTAGATCCACTGTTGCAAAATTACGACTTAGTTCCCATAATCTTCATATAGAAACAGGAAGATTTGGAAAGAACAAAACGCCAAGGGAAGAGAGATTTTGTCCCTACTGTAAAACAAAAGGCCTAAGCGTAATTGAAGATGAAATTCATTTTATAACTTCTTGTTCTCTTTACGAAAACGAAAGAAAACAAATGGTAGATTATCTATTTCAAAAGTTTCCAAACACTGTTTCCCTTAATGATGAAAATATGTTTACATGGCTAATGTCCCAAGAGGAAAATGATGTAACAGCAAAACTAGGGTATTTCTGTTATAACTCATTGGTAAAAAGAAACAAATTTATACAGAGACCTGAGTCT
Source organism: Chrysaora quinquecirrha (assembly GCA_014526335.1). Lineage (NCBI taxonomy): Eukaryota > Metazoa > Cnidaria > Scyphozoa > Semaeostomeae > Pelagiidae > Chrysaora > Chrysaora quinquecirrha. Next base: position 647,041 of record JACTAT010000285.1, on the reverse strand, counting down.
TTTTTAGATATAAATGGTGTAAGCAATTAAAAGATAATTAACATATCAAGAAAAAAAAAACAATAATAATGTTGAAATTAAAAAATTGGTTTATAGCTTCGTAGATGTAGATTATAGTGGATTTTGTATTATTTTTTGTATGTAAAACAGTTTTAATCCTTTTGAGCACTCATGTATCTTTAATTAACACCTTCCAATATACTTCTGTAACTAATTGATTTACAATTTTATGTATTAGAATTTAGTAACAATTTATAATTGGTTAGGGGCCATCTCGGCCTAAACACCATGATTAATAAAAAAAAAAAAAAAAAAATAGACTTGCCATTTTGGCGATTTTTTGAGGGAAATTTTTTCGCCCTAATTCAACTAATTCTGCTGGAAAATTACCTTTACTACCCCTTAGAGGCGATTCAAGGGGTCTCTGGTGGGTTTTACTGTGAATATTTAACAAAAGAAGGGAGTTTTCAAAACCCCTGATTTTGCCCGATTTTTTGCCATTTGGCAAGGCTATAGACTTGCCTTTTTGGCGATTTTTTGAGGGAAATTTTTTCTCTTTCATTCAACTAATTCTGAATGAAAATTACCTTCTTTACCCCCTAGAAGCGATTCAGGGGGTCTTTGGTGGGATTTAACTGTGAATATTTGACGAAAGAAGGGAGTTTTTAAAACCCCTGATTTTGCCCGATTTTTTGTCATTTGGCAAGGCTATAGACTTGCCTTTTTGGCGATTTTTTGAGGGAAATTTTTTCTCCCTAATTCAACTAATTCTGATGGAAAATAACCTTCTTTACCCCCTAGAAGCGATTCAGCGGGTCTTTGGTGGGTTTTACTGTGAATATTTGACGAAAGAAAGGAGTTTTCAAAACCCCTGATTTTGCCCGATTTTTTGCCATTTGTTAAGGCTATAGACTTGCCTTTTTGGCGATTTTTTGAGGGAGAGTTTTCTCTTTCATTCAACTAACTTTGATTGAAAATTACCTTATTTACCCCCTAGAGGCGATTCAGGGGTCTTTGGTGGGTTTTACTGTGAATATTTGACGAAAGAGGGTAGTTTTCAAAACCCCTGATTTTGCCCGATTTTTGGCCATTTGGCAAGGCTATAGACTTGCCATTTTGGCGATTTTTTAAGGGATATTTTTTCTCCATAATTCAACTAATTCTGATGGAAAATTACCTTTACTATCCCTAAGAGGCGATTCAGGGGGTCTTTGGTGGGTTTTGCTGTGAATATTTAACGAAAGAGGGGAGTTTTCAAAACACGTGATTTTGCCCCATTTTTTGCCATTTGGCAAGGCTATAGACTTGCCTTTTTGGCGATTTTTTGAGGGAAATTTTTCTCTTTCATTCAACTAATTTTGATTGAAAATTACCTTCGTTACCCCCTAAAAGCGATTCAGGGGTCTTTGGTGGGTTTTACTGTGAATATTTGACGAAAGAGGGTAGTTTTCAAAACCCCTGATTTTGCCCGATTTTTGGCCATTTGGCAAGGCTATAGACTTGCCATTTTGGCGATTTTTTGAGGGAAATTTTTTCGCCCTAATTCAACTAATTCTGATGGAAAATTACCTTTACTACCCCTTATAGGCGATTCAGGGGGTCTTTGGTGGGTTTTACTGTGAATATTTGACGAAAAAAGGGAGTTTTCAAAACACGTGATTTTGCCCGATTTTTTGCCATTTGGCAAGGCTATAGACTTACCTTTTTGGCGATTTTTTGAGGGAAATTTTTTCTCTTTCATTCAACTAATTCTGATTAAAAATTACCTTCTTTACCCCCTAGAAGCGATTCAGGGGGTCTTTGGTAGGTTTTATTGTGAATATTTGACGAAAGAGGGGAGTTTTCAAAGCCCCTGATTTTGCCAAATTTTTGGCAATTTGGCAAGGCTATAGACTTGGCTTTTTGGAGATTTTTTGAGGGAAATTTTTTCTCCCTAATTCAACTAATTCTGATGGAAAATTACCTTTACAACCCCTTAGAGGCGATTCAGAGGGTCTTTGGTGGGTTTTACTGTGAATATTTAACGAAAAAAGGGAGTTTTCAAAACCCCCGATTTTGCCCGATTTTTTGCCATTTGGCAAGGCTATAGACTTGCCTTTTTGGTGATTTTTTGAGGGAGAGTTTTCTCTTTCATTCAACTAATTTTGATTGAAAATTACCTTATTTACCCCCTAGAGGCGATTCAGGGGGTCTTTGGTGGGTTTTACTGTGAATATTTGACGAAAAAAGGGAGTTTTCAAAACCCCTGATTTTGCCCGATTTTTTGCCATTTGGCAAGGCTATAGATTTGCCTTTTTGGCGATTTTTTGAGGGAAATTTGTTCTCTTTCATTCAACTAATTCTGAATGAAAATTACCTTTACTACCCGATATAGGCCATTCAGGGGGTCTTTGGTGGGTTTTAGCATGAAAATTTGCCGAAAGAAAGGAGTTTTCAAAACCCACTATTTTGCCCGATTTTTGGCCATTTGGCAAGGCTATAGACTTGCCTTTTTAGCGATTTTTCGAGGGAAATTTTTTCTCTTTCATTCAACTAATTTTGATTGAAAATTACCTTATTTACCCCCTAGAGGCGATTCAGGGGGTCTTTGGTGGGTTTTACTGTGAATATTTGACGAAAAAAGGGAGTTTTCAAAACCCCTGATTTTGCCCGATTTTTTGCCATTTGGCAAGGCTATAGACTTGCCTTTTTGGCGATTTTTTGAGGGAAATTTTTTCTCTTTCATTCAACTAATTCTGAATGAAAATTACCTTTACTACCCGATATAGGCCATTCAGGGGGTCTTTGGTGGGTTTTAGCATGAAAATTTGCCGAAAGAAAGGAGTTTTCAAAACCCACTATTTTGCCCGATTTTTGGCCATTTGGCAAGGCTATAGACTTGCCTTTTTGGTGATTTTTTGAGGGAGATTTTTCTCTTTCATTCAACTAATTTTGATTGAAAATTACCTTTACTAGCCCCTAGAAGCGATTCAGGGGTCTTTGGTGGGTTTTACTGTGCATATTTGACGAAAGAGGGTAGTTTTCAACACCCCTGATTTTGCCCGATTTTTTGCCATTTGGCAAGGCTATAGACTTGCCTTTTTGGTGATTTTTTGAGGGATATTTTTTCTCCCTAATTCAACTAATTCTGATGGAAAATTACCTTTACTACCCCTAAGAGGCGATTCAGGGGGTCTTTGGTGGGTTTTACTGTGAATATTTAACGAAAGAGGGGAGTTTTCAAAACACGTGATTTTGCCCGATTTTTTGCCATTTGGCAAGGCTATAGACTTGCCTTTTTGGCGATTTTTTGAGGGAAATTTTTTCTCTTTCATTCAACTAATTCTGATTAAAAATTACCTTCTTTACCCCCTAGAAGCGATTCAAGGGGTCTTTGGTGGGTTTTATTGTGAATATTTGACGAAAGAGGGGAGTTTTCAAAACCCCTGATTTTGCCCGGTTTTTTGCCATTTGGCAAGGCTATAGACTTGCCTTTTTGGCGATTTTTTGAGGGAAATTTTTTCTCTTTCATTCAACTAATTCTGATGGAAAATTACCTTTACTAGCCCTTAGAGGCGATTCAGGGGGGTCTTTGGTGGGTTTTACTGTGAATATTTGACGAAAAAAGGGAGTTTTCAAAGCCCCTGATTTTGCCCAATTTTTGACAATTTGGCAAGGCTATAGACTTGCCTTTTTGGCGATTTTTTGAGGGAAATTTTTTCTCTTTCATTCAACTAATTCTGATTAAAAATTACCTTTACTACCCCTTATAGGCGATTCAGGGGGTCTTTGGTGGGTTTTACTGTGAATATTTGACGAAAAAAGGGAGTTTTCAAAACCCCTGATTTTGCCCGATTTTTTGCCATTTGGCAAGGCTATATAGACTTGCCAAATTGGTGATTTTTTGAGGGAGATTTTTTCTCCCTAATTCAACTAATTCTGATGGAAAATTACCTTTACTACCCCTTAGAGGCGATTCAGGGGGTCTTTGGTTGGTTTTACTGTGAATATTTGACGAAAAAAGGGAGTTTTCAAAGTCCTTGATTTTGCCCAATTTTTGACAATTTGGCAAGGCTATAGAGTTGCCTTTTTGGCGATTTTTTGAGGGAAATTTTTTCTCCCTAATTCAACTAATTCTGATGGAAAATAACCTTCTTTACCCCCTAGAAGCGATTCAGGGGGTCTTTGGTGGGTTTTACTGTGAATATTTGACGAA
>JACTAT010000285.1:631414-642346 GCA_014526335.1 Chrysaora quinquecirrha | reverse complement strand
TTAGTTGGCCTAACGATTTTGAGTTCTTTAGGACTCTGAGGATAATTTTATATATACAAATAAATGAAGAACAGAGACTTACGACCTCAAGACTTGACTTGAAGACTCTTGAAGAAACTTTAAAACACTTGGGTCGGCAACAGCGACTGCAAGGGCAACTGATATCTTCTGCGCGGCAGAACGTACAAAATATCGGCAGGATTCGGCAGGAATAACTCCAAAGACAACAAGCTTCGTCACACAGCTATAACTTTAATCATCAATGAATAACAAACTAACTTTACTGGCTGAGCGCGCGGCGCCCATTCTTTACTTTCGACTGAGCGCGCGGCGCTCTTACTCCGACTGAGCGCGCGGCGCTCCTACTGCCACTGCCTCAAATCACTACTCAGGTTAAATATTTAAACATTATGTAACTAAGGTAAATATTAGCAAGACAATAAGAAAGTGCTAAAATTAACTAAATAAGGAAAGTGCAGAATTACGTCAACCAATCACACACAAGTATTTACAAACACAATGAAAGTAAAGTCTTCCTGGTTATAATAACTGTATAGTTGCTCAGCAATCAAAATAAACAAAATAAACAGTAATAATAAAAAGATCACACAGCAAAGTTCAAAGTACACACAGTTCAAAAGTTCAAAGTACATAACTACACTTCAGGGTACTTCACTTCATAACATTACCCCCTCCTTTAAGAGAAAAGCCTCCTGGCTGTTTAGCATCAAACGGGAACGACCTCTTCAGGAACATGCGTGTCCTCGGGACGAGTTATACAGGCTCAGGCTCTGCATCTGCATTCGATTTTGAGGACGGTAAAGATAGCTCCGTAACATCACGTTGATCAAAACATTGTCGGCCGGAAGATCATTGTCACTAAGATCTGGCAAATTGTCAGGTGTCGATGGTGGCTCTATTGGACGATCAGATGGGTCGTAATACAATTTTAAACGATTGTCACTCCAATTATGGAATCTCGCACACAGATCAAATTTATCAAGCCACTCGTTGATGTTTTCATGAGGCAAATCACTATATGGGCGAGGTTTAAACAAATTAGATTGTAAATTCCTTCCATGGCTGCTTGAACGGCTGTTGTAATCTGAGTTTGCAACTGTTGAGCGGCAGCTTCGTTTGCTTCATTCATTGTTGCAGTTAATACAAACGTAGAAAATTAGGCGAAAATAAATCAAAAATCTGTTTTGATTTTGATCTTGATTGGAATACGAAATTTGAGAAACTACGAAAACAAATGTTGCGAGGCAAAACTGTTAATTTCCTTTCTTCAAGGCGTAAACGTTCAAAGAGATTATCGCGAAAGTTCTATGAATAACTGTGAACGGTCTTGAGCATGAATAAACATCGATATCACCGAACAGTTTCAATTTCCAAATATATTTACAAAAGAACGACGTAGAATAAGCGAAAAACGTATCAAAAGTCAAATAATCCAAGCAAAGCGATGAAACGTTTATATACAAAACTATGACGGCCTTTTCCTGATATATACACTAAAATTTACTCAGAGTTCCTCACACTGGGCACCACTTGTTACGCCACGACTTAGTTGGCCTAACGATTTTGAGTTCTTTAGGACTCTGAGGATAATTTTATATATACAAATAAATGAAGAACAGAGACTTACGACCTCAAGACTTGACTTGAAGACTCTTGAAGAAACTTTAAAACACTTGGGTCGGCAACAGCGACTGCAAGGGCAACTGATATCTTCTGCGCGGCAGAACGTACAAAATATCGGCAGGATTCGGCAGGAATAACTCCAAAGACAACAAGCTTCGTCACACAGCTATAACTTTAATCATCAATGAATAACAAACTAACTTTACTGGCTGAGCGCGCGGCGCCCATTCTTTACTTTCGACTGAGCGCGCGGCGCTCTTACTCCGACTGAGCGCGCGGCGCTCCTACTGCCACTGCCTCAAATCACTACTCAGGTTAAATATTTAAACATTATGTAACTAAGGTAAATATTAGCAAGACAATAAGAAAGTGCTAAAATTAACTAAATAAGGAAAGTGCAGAATTACGTCAACCAATCACACACAAGTATTTACAAACACAATGAAAGTAAAGTCTTCCTGGTTATAATAACTGTATAGTTGCTCAGCAATCAAAATAAACAAAATAAACAGTAATAATAAAAAGATCACACAGCAAAGTTCAAAGTACACACAGTTCAAAAGTTCAAAGTACATAACTACACTTCAAACTGAAGGATATTGTTCTTTTTAATCATACGTTTATAACCTTGTATCCCTGTAGTCAGGGAGGATTCGTATTCATTCATTCGCATTCGTACTCGCAGAAGGGCAAGATCTCTTAGAGTTAGCTTCGAGAGAGGAAGCAAGCATTCGTTGTTATTCATTCGTTGTCATTCATTCGTTGTTATTCATTCGCATCATTCGTATTCTCGTATATCAGGTAGTTTTAATAATTTTTTTTTCGCTGTATATAGTAATTGTTGTGTTTGTATATATTCACGCAGAGTTTTCAGTTTTGTTTCACTTCGATCTGCCATTCTTCAACGATTTAGTCCTGAACCGTCATCTGGGGTTCTTGAAGATTTGCTGATAGAACACAGCCCAGCAAAAGAAGTAAATACACTTCATGGTGCCGTGACCCGGGAACAAATTATTGCAGAATGGCGGAAACTGTGAAAAAGAAGATAAAAGCAAGACAAGGACACAGACTCGTAGTAACCAATACACTCGCAAAAGCCTGTGAACTTATACCGCGCGTTGGAATCGAAGCACCCGTTGAACTTAAACCGAAACTCGAGTCCTTCATTAATACGTTAGAGAAAAAGAAAACTGACATCGAAATATTAAATAACGAAATTCTAGACGCATTCTAGAACGATGACGATATTGAAAAAGAAATTCTGGAAAAAGCGCAATTAGAAGAAGACATCGAAGAAGTCATTTGCCGCATCAAAAACGCCTTAAAAGAGAAAACAACAACGCAACCGCCGACACCGCATAACAGTCAAACATTATCGCAATCACACAGAAAAGATCAAGTAAAATTGCCGAAATTTCCGCTTCTAATCTTCAATGGAGATCCTAAGCAATGGACCACGTTCTGGGACAGTTTTAGCTCAAGTATAGACACAAATCAAAGTTTGGCAAATGTTGAGAAATTGCAATATTCGCAAAGGTCACTCACCGGTCCAGCGGCAGAAACGATGGCAGGTTTACAAATTTCTAATGATAATTATGGTGAAGCAAAGAAGATGTTGGAAAAACGTTTTGGCAACAAGCAGATAATAATTTCTAAACATATCGAAAGTTTGATGGAGCTTCCAAAAATAACATCTTTATACGATCTGAAGAAACTACGCTTTTTGTATGACAAGACGGAAGAAACCGTACGAAGCTTAAGAGGATTAGGCATTCAAACAGAAAGTTTTGGGACAGTTTTGTCACCAGTTGCCATGTCTAAATTACCGACAGAGTTACGTCTGATTATAAGCAGAAAACTACCAGAAGAATGGGAGTTAGATGGATTGCTTAAACAGTTTGGAGAAGAATTAAACCTTCGTGAGGCATGCACTTTCGCCGCGATCAGTGGGCCTACAGCCACAGCATCCCACCCAGGAACCGCGAGAGGTGAAAATTACGCAAGATCAACGAATCAATCGATGAATTATCAGTCTACTGCAGCTACGCTCTTTACTGGTTCTTCATTGGAAAATAATAAAGAAAGAATTATTCCGACATGTCTTTTTTGCGAAAATAAACATTATTCGGCACTGACCCAAACGTAAGACAGAAGATGTTACGCGACAAGCAAAGATGTTTCATTTGCTTGAAATTAGGACATGTAAGCAGGAACTGTAGATCGAATTCAAAATGTTATCGATGCAAAGGACGACATCACACGGCAATCTGTGGGTCTGATTCAACTCCGCGTCAGTTTCAACGTTCCGCTCCGCTAACAGAAAGCACGCCATACACGCCCACTCCGGAGAACGCAACACCGCAACAAGGTCAACAGCAACAAAATGCAGTAAGTACGAATCTTTTTACCGCGCAAAATTCAAAACATAATGTAACATTGCTGCAAACTGCTAAAACTTTGGTGCATAGGATTGATAACTCTCAAGAATTATGTAACGTTAGAGTCATTTTAGATTCCTGTTCTCAGAAAACATATATTTCTTCACAATTAAGGCGCAAGTTAAATTTGCCAACAGTAAATACGCAAGAAATTCTGATCAAAGAATTTGGTAATGAACAAGGAACGCTAAAGAAATGCGATTTAGTGAAATTAGCAGTAAAATGCGCTGATGGCCTAGCTGTTTATGTTGATGCATATGTAGTTGATACTATATGTAGTCCTGTGTCTCATCAGGCCATAGATATCGCAAAGAACATGTATCCGCACTTGAAAGATCTCGTTTTAGCAGATAGTGGAGATGGAATCGCGGATTTAGAAATCGATGTTTTGATAGGAGCTGACTATGTTCATTCATTTCTGCTGGACAGTGTAGTACGGGGGGAGCAGCCTTTCAGACCCGTAGCTATTCTCACTCGTTTTGGCTATGTGTTGAGTGGTCCGTTACAGCTACCCGTAGATAACCCAGTTTCTAACGTCATGGTAGCTCATGTGTTGAAAGTTTCTACTCATATTATCGAAAACGATGATGAATTAAAATCACAAGTAAAGAGGTTTTGGGATTATGAATCTCTAGGAGCAAAAACTAACGAAATCAATGAAAACGCTAACGAATTACTGCAAGGAAAAATTTCGCATAATGGTCAAAGGTACCAAGTTTCTCTTCCATTAAAGGAAAAACGCACCCGTTAATTCCTGATAACTACAAAGTCGCAAAATCACGTCTAAACTCGCAACTAAAACGTTTGAATTTAAACATTGAAACATTTGAAGAATACGATAAAGTAATACAAGAACAGTTGAGATCAGGAATTATCGAAAAGGTAGAAGAAAATGAAGAAAATTTCGAACCGGGATCCGTGCATTACATTCCCCATAGAGAGGTAATAAAACATGAACGTGAAACAACCAAATTACGTATTGTTTACGACGCTAGCGCAAAATTAAATGGGGAAGTAAGTCTCAATGATTGTTTACATCCTGGGCCAAATCTCGCACCTCTCATATTCGATATCCTTTTAAGATTTCGCCTTCACAAAATTGCGCTCGTTGGGGATCTCGAAAAAGCATTTCTCCAAATATCAATCGACGAAAAACAACGCAATCTTTTGAGATTTTTGTGGATAGACTGTACTGATGTCGAAAATCCGAAAATCGTTAAACTCAGATTCGCTCGCCTAGCATTTGGGTTGACTAGCTCGCCTTTCATCCTCAACGTTGTTATTAGACATCATTTGGAAAACTATAAAAGTGAAAACGCAGAATTTGTCGAAAATGTCATAAATTCATTATACGTCGATGATTACGCTTCGTCTTTTAGTTCAGAAACCGAAACATTCGCTAGATATAAACAACTTAAACATTGCTTTGCTGAGGGTGGTTTTAACATGCGTAAATGGGCGTCTAATAGTCCGGAATTATTAGACAGCATAAAGCAGTCTGAAAAAATCACTGAACGACAAAACGCAAAACAAATTCATGAAAAACAAAATGAGCTTTCAAACACATCGGTGTCACACGGTATTTCTAATGAAACAGAGATCAAGGTTCTAGGTATCACTTGGAATCAAACAACAGATAAACTGAAGTTTAACCTTTCGGCATTCGCTGAAGCAATAAAACAACCGTCAGTAACAAAACGCTTGATCCTAAGCACGATCGCGCGGTTTTATGATCCGCTGGGACTTTTGTCGCCGGTTATATTGTTACTCAAGCAGTTATTTCAAGATGTTTGCAAGTTGAAAACAAATTGGGATTCTTGTTTACCAGAGGATTACGTGCGTAGGTGGCATAACATAGTTGATGAAATTTCTCAATGTGAAATTGTCGAAATTGAAAGATCCATTCTTGACAACGTTGATATCGCTAATTGCTCCTTTCAACTCCACGGTTTCGCAGACGCCAGCAAAAATGCTTATGGCGCATCAGTTTATTTGAGAATAAAGACTGATACAGCGGTATATGTGAAATTATTGACATCAAAAACTCGCATAGCTCCTTTGAAAGGAGAGACTATACCTCGTTTAGAATTGATGGCTGCATCAACCTTGTCTGTCTTGATCAATTCTGTATTTTGTGCTTTGAAAGATAGGCTTACAATTGAATCTATTCACTGTTGGTCTGATTCGCAAGTTACGCTTTGGTGGATTTTAGAACAGAACAAAACTAACAATCAATTTGTCAAAAATCGTGTCGTACAAATAAATTCATTGGTGAAAAAGGAATGTTGGGGTTACTGTCCTTCATCCAGTAATCCTGCTGATATAGCCTCCAGAGGGTCAAAATGCTCTAAGTTAATTCAAAACTCGTTGTGGTGGCGAGGCCCCGAATTTTTAACTTGTGAAAAAGAAAATTGGCCTAAATTCGAAATGCAACAGCCTCAAAATGAGCAATTGCACGATAAACAAACTGCATTGTTAAATACTGAATCTTCAAACTTAGAACTAAATCGGGTAATCAACTGTGAACAGTTCAGCAGCATCGGTAAACTCTTTCGCATTACTGCATTGGTTATCAAATTCGTAAGAATCTTGAAAGGAAGGGTTTCCAAACGAAATTCACAAATACCCGAATTTCGCGAATGTTTTCATGAAGCGAAAACGCTATGGCATAAGGAAGTGCAAAAACACTTTTCGAAAGATTCGAAGTTTGATCAAACAAAACGAACTTGAAGGTTTTTCGCGACTCTGAAGGGATTCTACGTGTCGGGGCAGAATTGACCACGCCCAATTACCATATGAAACGAAATTTCCTATTTTGCTTCCATCAAGAAATCACTTTTCTCGTCTCATTGTGTACAACGCTCACGAAAATGTGAAACACAACGGAATAAGAGAAACATTGACCGAATTACGTTCGCAGTACTGGATACCGAAAGGTAGACAGTTCGTCAAATCGCTTTTGTCTAAATGTGTCACTTGTAAAAGGCTCATTGGTAAATCATACGATACTCCAGTCACACCACCGTTACCGCCTTACAGAGTCTCAACAGATATGGCTTTCTCGCAAATCGCAGTAGATTTCGCAGGTCCTTTATACGTTAAGGACATTTATTCAAAGGGCAGTGAATTACACAAATGCTACATCGCGTTATTTACATGTACAAGTACTCGAGCCATACACCTAGAACTCGTTCCAGATCTTCTCGCTAGCACATTTATTCGAGCATTAAAACGCGTTTTTGGTAGAAGAGGTCTTCCATATCAGATTCTATCGGATAATGGGACAACTTTCAAAGATCAACGTGTTCAAAACTTTGCTAACGATAAAGGCATTAAATGGAAATTCAACGTACCTACAGCAAGCTGGTGGGGCGGTGTCTTTGAAATTTTGGTTAAGCTTACGAAGAAATGTTTACGAAAACATTGGGTAATGCTAAGCTTACTTATGAAGAATTAGAAACTGTTTTAATAAACGTTGAGGGTATATTGAATTCGCGACCATTGACTTTCGTGTATCAGGACATATCTGAATCTCCGTTAACTCCTTCATGTTTAGTCTCAGGACGCAGGTTATTGGATTCAGCAACGATTTCTTCAGATGTAAATAATTCAAATAAACGATCGCTAGTTAAACGTGCTAGATTTCTCGAGACATTATTATCGCAGTTCTTTAATAGATGGAAGACGGAATATCTTACTTCGCTACGTGAACGACAGAATTCGAAACGAAAATCAATTAAACGCTCTCCGAAATTAGGTGACATTGTGTGTATTCATAAGGATAAATTACCGAGACAACGATGGTCCTTGCGAAAGATAATCAACCGTTTACCTGGAAAGGATGGTATTGTACGAGCAGTAGAACTACGTACATCGGATAAATCTGGAAAGACAATTGTCATCAAACGACCGATACAAAATCTCTACCCATTGGAAGTAGAAGACGCAGCAGAGGAGAACTTAGAAAGTGTTGAAAACGAAGATGAAGATATCGAACTTCAAAATGTATCTATTAAAATGGTAAAGGACGAAGATGTAATTGAACACATTTCTTAATTAATCATATTAATTCGTTTTGTTCTCTAATGATTGACTTTGTCAATCAGGGGGGAAGGTGAAGGATATTGTTCTTTTTAATCATACGTTTATAACCTTGTATCCCTGTAGTCAGGAGGATTCGTATTCATTCATTCGCATTCGTACTCGCAGAAGGGCAAGATCTCTAAGAGTTAGCTTCGAGAGAGGAAGCAAGCATTCGTTGTTATTCATTCGTTGTCATTCATTCGTTGATATTCATTCGCATCATTCGTATTCTCGTATATCAGGTAGTTTTAATAATTTTTTCGCTGTATATAGTAATTGTTGTGTTTGTATATATTCACGCAGAGTTTTCAGTTTTGTTTCACTTCGATCTGCCATTCTTCAACGATTTAGTCCTGAACCGTCATCTGGGGTTCTTGAAGATTTGCTGATAGAACACAGCCCAGCAAAAGAAGTAAATACACTTCACAAACCCTAACCTTAACCCTAACCCCAACCCCAACCCTAACCCTAACCCTAACCTTAACCCTAAGCATAACCCCAAGCCCAACCAAAACCCTAACCCTAACCCTAGCCCTAACACTTAACCCAACCCTCACCCTAACCCTAACCCTAACACTAACCCTAACTCTAAACCCAAGCCCAACCCTAACCCTAAATCTAACCATAACTCTAACCCCAGCAATAACCTTAACCCTAACCCTAACTCTAACCCCAACCCTCAGCATAATCATAACCCCAAGCCCAACCCCAACCCTAACCCCAACACTAACACTTACACTAACCTTAACAGTAACCCTAACCCTAACCCTTACCCCAACCCCAGCCCCAACCCTAATCCTAACCCTAACCCTAACCCTAACCCTAACCCTAACCCCAACCCTAACCCTAACCCTAAATCTAACCATAACTCTAACCATAGCCATAACCTTTACCCTAACCCTAACCCCAACCCTAACCCTAACCCTAACCCTAACCCTAAGCATAACCCTAAGCCTAACCAAAACCCTAACCCTAACCCTAGCCCTAACACTTAACCTAACCCTTACCCTAACCCTAACCCTAACACTAACCCTAACTCTAACCCTAAGCCTAAGCCTAACCTTAACCTTAACCTTTACCCCAATCCTAATCCTAACCCTAACCCTAACCATAACCCTAACCCTAACCCTCAGCATAACCCTAACATTAAGCATAACCTTAACCCTAACCTTAACCCTAATCCTTACCCTAACCCTAACCCTAACCCCAACCCTCAGCATAACAGTTATCCTAAGCCTAACCCTAATCCAAAACCCTAACCCCAATCCTAACCCTCAGCATAACCCTAACATTAAGCATAACCTTAACCCTAGCCCTAACCCTAATCCTTACCCTAACCCTAACCCTAACCCCAACCCTCAGCTTAACCATAACCCTAAGCCTAACCCTAACCCTAACCCTAACTCTAACCATAACCCTAACCCTAACCCGAACCCTAATCATCACCCTAACCCTAACCCTAACCCTAACCCTCAGCATAACCCTAACCCTAAGCCTAACCTTAACTCTAACCCTAACCCTAATCCTAACCCTAACCCTTACCCTAACCCTATCCCTAGCCCTAACCATAACCATAACTCTAACCCTAACCCTAACCCTAACCCTCATCCCTAACCCTAACCCTAACACTTACACTAACCTTTACACTAACCCTAACCCTAACCCTTACCCTAACCCTAGCCCTAACCCTAACCCTAACCCTAACCCTAACCCCAACCCTAACCCTAACCCTAAATCTAACCATAACTCTAACCCTAGCCATAACCTTAACCCTAACCCTAACCCCAACCCTAACCCTAACCCTAACCCTAAGCATAACCCTAAGCCTAACCCTAACCCTAGCCCTAACACTTAACCTAACCCTTACCCTTACCCTTACCCTAACCCTAACACTAACCCTAACCCTAACCCTAAGCCTAAGCCTAACCTTAACCTTAACCTTTACCCCAACCCTAATCCTAACCCTAACCCTAACCCTAACCCTAACCCTAACCCTCAGCATAACCCTAACTTTAAGCATAACCTTAACCCTAGCCCTAACCCTAATCCTTACCCTAACCCTAACCCTAACCCCAACCCTCAGCATAACCATAACCCTAAGCCTAACCCTAACCCTAACCCTAACTCTAACCATAACCCTAACCCTAACCCGAACCCTAACCCTAACCCTAACCCTAACCCTAACCCTAACCCTCAGCATAACCCTAACCCTAAGCCTAACCTTAACCCTAACCCTAACCCTAATCCTAACCCTAACCCTAACCCTAACCCTAACCCTATCCCTAACCTTAACCATAACCATAACTCTAACCCCAACCCTAACCCTAACCCTCAACCCCAACCCCAACCCTAACACTTACACTAACCTTAACACCAACCCTAACCCTAACCCTAACTCTAACCCCTAGCCCCAACCCCAACCCCAACCCTAACCCTAACCCCAACCCCAACCCCAACCCTAACCCTAACCCTAACCATAACTCTAACTCTAAGCCATAACCTTAACCCTAACCCTAACCCCAACCGTAACCCTAACCCTAACCCTAACCCTAACCCTAACCCTAACCCTAACCCTAACCCTAACCCTAACCGTAACCCTAACCCTAACCTTAACCCTAAACCCTAACCCTAACCCTAACCCTAACCCCAACCCTAACCCTAACCCTAACCCTAACCCTAACCCTAACCCTAACCCTAACCCTAACCCTAACCCTAAACATAACCCTAACCCTAACCTTAACCCTAACCCTAACCCTAACCCTAACCC
>JACTAT010000285.1:548914-618914 GCA_014526335.1 Chrysaora quinquecirrha | reverse complement strand
CTATCTTTAATTTGTGGGCACTTATTAGTAGTTTGGTTAGCGCAGCTCTATGTTTTCTTGAATCTACATGTGATAAATATTTCTCTAATTGTGGTTTCGTTTTAACTTGTGGGTAGAATACCAGTCTGTTCATGTTGCTTGTTTTTCTTTCCATGTGTCATAGAATTTCTGTACAAGTCTTGTTTTACATATACTTTTAATTAACTTGTTATTTTTGATGCAATTCTTCTGTTTATGGATAGATCAAAGTCGTGGTTTTTTTAGAAGTTTATCTAAATCAAATTTAGTATCTTCTATTGTTTTATTTATATCACAAAACCACGGATTGCATAACCTTTTATTCTCTTCTAGTGCATCTGTTAGGAGTTTGTTGTTAGTTTGATTAATATAGTCAAAGTATTTTATCAAGTTGTTGCATATCTATTTTAAGTGGATTTAAGCACAGTTCCCCTAGTATTGCCAGGTTTATTGTTTTTCTGTTTACTCCTTAGATATGTCTTCCAAACATTAGTTGTACCTTTTCAATTTCGTTCTCTGGTTTAGAGTTAAACCCCCATAGTTCTGATCCATATAGCAATATACAATCCTCGCCAAAAAGGCTGGGACACTTCGAACTTTTGTAAAATTCTCACTCTAAAGATGATACCCCCTCCCCGACTCAATGTTGGTGAAATCAATTTTGACAGTGGTCCCAACATTGATTCGGGGGGGGGGGTCTTATTACCCAAATATGTTGTAATGGGACGGGGTTTTTAAGGTAAAACATACTTATAACATACTGTCCCCAATATTTTTGGCGAGGATTGTCTGAGCAAGAGCAGAAATCTAAAATTGTGTTTTTCTCAAGAATGGAAAGACTCAAAAGGCTCAAGTGATGTTTATTGTAAATAGGAGGAATGACTTTATATTTTGGGGGGCTTTGGGGGGTCAGGGCCAAAATTTTGCAAAATGTGAAAATTCATTGAAAAGTGAAGGAATCCTTTGAAAAGGCCGTAATCCACTTTCCAACATCGCAAAATCATAAGAGGCAACGGTACACATTTTCAGCTCCAGAAGCAATACCTTTATCATTCAAATGCATCTTTAGAACCGTTCTGTAGACCACAATTCAAGCGATGCGTCTGCCGCTGCGGAGGAGAGAGCTTGACATCTAAGAAACTGACAGTTCTCCATCATTTTCTACCGCATAAAAGTGGAATAACTCAAGTCCAACTAATTTTCCCGTACTTCTCGCTATCCGACAATACATTTCTGGGGTATTTCATGTTATAAAATAATTTTCCTTTTGTCATTCCTTCTGAGTTCGTTTTCTGACAGTTCTCCACTCTCTGTAGTAAGTAAACAATACAGCTGGTGAAAACCTATGTTTAAAAACAGGTGGAGAACTGTGAGAAATATACTTTGCCATGCATTGGCAGTCGAACTCTGTTGAAAATCTTAAAGTAGACATGAAATAATACAGAATTACAAAGATACAAGTGCAGTCTTTCAAGCAACGAGGAGATATTTACATTTGAAGATGGAGAACTGTGGGGAGAACTGTGGAGAACTGTAGAACTTGGCATCCCGCTTGGTTGCTCCTTATTCAATTTCGCAGTCCATCAAATAACAATGCCAATTATGCTTACTTTAGCATTCTTCCGTTCTCTGTTGTGAAGATCAACAACACTTGAAAGCAAGTACATCATGCCTGCATAATTCGTTTCATTTTCTGAATTTCGTAATAATTCACTGCTAAACGGTGGAGTCAGTTTATGAGCTTTGATGAAAGGTTTTCAGTTTATAGTTAGATTCGTCTCGAGACAACATAATGCAGACTGTTTTATGTAAATTTACAACCCTCCCGTTACTGTTTATAACAGAATTTCTGACCTTCTGTTTTGCTGTGATTACTCAATATTCAGACAATCCTCGCAAAAAAGGCTGGGACACTTCGAACTTTTGTAAAATTCTCACTCTAAAGACGCATACCCCCCTCCCCCGACTCAATGTTGGTGAAATCAATGTTGACAGTGGTCCCAACATTGATTCGGGGGGGAGGGGGGTCTTATTACCCAAATATGTTGTAATGGGACGGGGTTTTAAGGTAAAACATACTTATAACATACTGTCCCCAATATTTTTGGCGAGGATTGTAGGTTTAATAGTTGTATTAAAAACTCGAATCATTGTCTCAATAGACATATAATCTATAGTAGACAGTTTGTATATGCTATATAATGCTCGTTTTGCTCTATTGGCCAAATCTTGAATAATCCCTTTAAAATTTCCATTATTATCTAGTTTAAAGCCTAAATATTTATAAGACCTAATTACTTCTATTTTATCGTTATTTATTTTAAAGCAGTTATTTTTTATCATTTTCCCAGTTCTGTTCAAAATCATTATTTTTGTTTTTTCTTTGTTTATAACCATTTTCCATGTTTTACAATACTCTTCTAATTCTTTAACACTTTCCTTTAATCCTTGCTCTGTGTTAGATATCAAAACAATATCATCTGCCCATAATAAGCATGGGACCTTTTTACCCATTATTTCTGGTGCATCAACGGCCGTTCTAGAAAGAAGTCTGACACATAAATCGTTAATGTCGACATTAAATAACAGAGAGCTCAGGGGCCCTGTTGAACCCCCATATTGATTTCGAATTGTTCAGTCATATGATTGTTCAAGAGTATTCTATTTCTGGTATTTGTGTATAGACTTTTTATAGTGTCTAACATTTTTCCTTTAAGTCCATAGTTTCTAAGTTTGTATAATGATCCTTGCCGCCAAAGTCTATCAAATGCTTTTGATATATCAACGAAACAGCAATAAAGCTTCTCCTTTTTTTGAATTGAATGTCCAAGAGTGTTTTGAGAACAAAAATATTATTTGATTGACAGCAAATATATTCGAGGATTCAAAACTATACACTAGTCTTTCATTTAAAATTTGATTATACATTTTACCTAAGCCAGATGTTAAAGTTATTCCTCTATAATTAGTCGGTTGTGATTGGTCACCCTTTTTAAAAATTGGTTTGACTAAACCTTCTTTCCAAACGTCAGGGTACTTACCAAAAATTTTATTAAATAGGTGTTCTAATATACGACTTCCTAATCTTAAGTTTGTAAATAGTTTTAGTAGTTCGTTTGAAATATTATCTATTCCCACAGCTTTTTTATTTTTAAGACTGTTGTTTGTTTTTAGAATTTCTTTAATATTTATTGGTCTATTCAGGTTATCATGGATCTTCTTTTTTTCTTCTTCTGAAAGGTTTATCTTTAAAGCCGGCATGTTAATTTCTGACTCTTCGTTCAAATTTTCATCGAACCCTAAATTTTTAAAAAATTTAATCCATGAATCACTAGGTATTTGTTCAGAGGGATCATCTGATTCTCTACTATCATTAGTTAATGATTTAATAATTTTCCAGCGTTCTTTTATATCACTGTCTGCTAAGTTATCAAGTTTTCTTAGTTCTTTTCCTTTTTCCTCTCTGATTCTGTTTTTATAAGGTATTTATATTCTTTTTGTTTTAATGATATGTCTTTCTTATATTGTCGTTATTTGGGTATTTATTTAGTAGTTCTCCAATTCTTTTTAGG
Organism: Chrysaora quinquecirrha; assembly: GCA_014526335.1. Lineage (NCBI taxonomy): Eukaryota > Metazoa > Cnidaria > Scyphozoa > Semaeostomeae > Pelagiidae > Chrysaora > Chrysaora quinquecirrha. Next base: position 615,324 of record JACTAT010000285.1, on the reverse strand, counting down.
TTTCGTCTTTTATCATAACAGTTCTTATCGAAAGCCTTTTGTTTTATTGTCTTTTCTTATTACCAGACTTATTTTTAAAGGTTTTAAGTTTCATTAAACAATTATTGGATGCCTTTTCTAGTAAATTGTATTTACTTTAGTAAGTTGTATTTACTCTAGTAAGAGTATTTACTTTTTCATTTATATCTGATTCATGCTCAATTTGAGTTTTTAAATCCAATAAGACTTCATCTGTAAGATAATTCTTTAATTTACATTCTGATTCAGAGTTCCATATGTATTTTTGTTTGATAGGAGTTTTAATTTTATTGGTTTGGGGCTGTTTTATGATATTCTTATTTTGATTTCAATGTCCAATTCAAGACATAATTGACAATGATCGGAATATATCGTCAATGGTTTCACTATAAATCTATTAATTTTTTAAATAGACTTTCACTACACAAAATATAGTCAACTGTACTTGTACCGTTTTATTTAAAGCACGTGTATTTACCTGTTAGGTCGCCTAAGGTTCTTCCATTAACAATTTTTAAGTGGTGCGTTAGACATACATCTATCAGAGTTCGTCCAGCTACATTAATTGTTTGATCTTTAGAAACTCTAGTATTTTTTGTTAAGTCTAATTGTTGGTCAGGATCACTGTCTCCAAATAGATTTGTGTCCTGTTCTACATTATCATACAAGTTACCTACTCTGCTATTAAAATCACCTCCTAATATTATATGACCAAGATTTGAAAATAAAATAACTTCTTTCTCTAAGATCCGAAAAGTGTCTAAGGACTTATATGCACTTGTTGAATTTTCAGGTTTTATATAAACTACACAAAAATAGATATCCTTATTTGTTATCAAATGTTCTTTTTTGAATCTGATGCATAACAGATCTTCATGATCACTTTTCAATATTTCTATCATATTTTTAAACTTATCAGGAATATATGCTGCAATTCCACCCGAGGCTCTTTTCGAGTTTTTGTTGTTTGTTTTTCGAAAAGAATGGTAACCTGTGAAGTTTTTAACATCAAGTCCTGAATCAACTTCATTAGTAAAAGTCTCTATGAAAAAGTTGAATTTCGAATTATGGAAATGCTCGTTAACAAAATCGAGATCCGTTAATTTATTTTTAAGACCATTTACATTAAGTACATTAATCCAAAGTTTATCAAAAATATCTCTCGATGGTAAATTTAAAGAAGTTATTGCTTTGGATGTTAAATCAGAGTTTTTACGTTTACCTACCATCTATGCCCATGGACTGGCTGGTAGTCACCTATTTGGAAAGACTTTGGATCTGCTCTTTCATATGTGTGATTTGGTTGCTGTGGTTGTTGCATTGTCACAGGCCAGATCTGTTGTTGCCATTGCTGTAGCGGCTGTTGTTGAGGCACTGGCTGAAACTGAGGTTGCGGTTGTATTGGTATCTGTGGTTGTAGTTGTTGAAGAAATAATGGATGATGTTGTTGTTGCCGAAATTGTGTTTGCTGTTGTTGCTGTTGTTGAAACTCTTCTGTCCGTTTTGGTGTTTGTTGAGCCTGATGTGGATGATAGATTTGTCTTTCATGCTGCGGTTGACGTTTGGCATGAGGCTGTTTTCTTTGTAAAATGACATCTTTGATTTCGCGGACCAGGATTTTAGTACCCAAGTTGGATAGATGTATTCCATCATATACAAAAGCTCCTCTATTTCCTTCTATATCGAAATGGTTTATGTATCTAATGTTATTTTCCCTGGCCATTTTTCTCAGGCCTTGATTCATCTTCTTATATTTAAAATCGAATTCAAAATTATTAAGCCTGGGTAGAATCATTGAAATGGCTACTTCTACGTTGGAATATTTGGTTTTGATTGAGGAAATTAAGTTTTCCATTTCTTTAAGCATTTAGTTAATGTTAACAGCCTGGGCTATATCATTACTGCCCACATGAATAATTATACGCTCTTTAATTTTCAAGTCTGAACTCGAAAAATAGTTTGTTAGGTCTTTAATTTTACCACCCCTGAAACACTGTGATATCGTGATTTTTCTTGGAAAGAATTTGGCTGGGTCAACGCCCTTGATGATTGAATCGCCTATTAGCAGGATATCACACTCCTCATCTGAGTCATCTTTAGTGTCTCGAGACATTGATGTATCATTTAGATTTGATTCTTGATTCGGCTTTTCTGAGGGATTGACATAAGCAGCTGTTGATGGCGGGCAGATCTCCAAATTCGACCTTTCCGAAAAGGTTTGACGCAGATCCTCAATTTCCTTACTCAAATTTGCCATGCTTGTGTCAAAACGATGAAATTCCTTTTTTGTAGAAACATTGGGCATGTCTAATTTTGTATTTGAATACTCACTAGCTTGATTTTGACTATCATTTGACTTATCTGTAAACTGCTTACAACTTTTGTGGTTTTCTTTAATAAGTTTATCTATTTCTTCTCTAAAATCAATAGCTCACCATTTATTTTTGTGATATTTTCTGGTTGTAGCACTGCCGTGTCCATCTTCTTGTCGATCTTCACCATATTTTGATGCATTTCATCTACTTTTCAGCTAGAAGTTTGATCTCAATTTCTTTGGTTTTAATATCTGGATTTCCCCCGTCAACGTCGTTGTAAGCCTGAATACTGTTATAGGCCACGAGGACTGTTTGTCCAAGGGCCAAGCCACTGCCGCTTTCCCCTTATGGGAAATACCACCATCAGCTGCGAGGACTATCTCGTCCACGAGCCGAGCCTGAGCTGCCTTTCCCTTTTCGAGAGGCTTACCAAGCCACCAAGCTGTGCTGCGTTCCCGTTCTGGGAGCCTTACCAAGCCACTGTTGCTGCGGGTAATACAGGGCAATCTTGTCCAAGCACCAGGCCACGCTGCTTTCCCCTTTTGGGAGCCTTACCAAGCCACTGTTGCTGCGGGTAATACAGGGCAATCTTGTCCAAGCACCAGGCCACGCTGCTTTCCCCTTTGGGAGCCTTACCAAGCCACTGTTGCTTTGCGTAATGCCCGAAAATCTCGCCGAGAACCAAGCCACGCTGCTTTCCCTTTGGGAACCTTGCCAAGCCACCAAGGCAGTTGATAAACGAGATTTTCTCATCGAAGCTGCCTTTTCCATTCTTGGGATACTTGCTGGCCAATATTGCTGTGCCTGAATACTGGGCTGTCTCCACCAAGAGCCGAGTTTGAGCTGCCGTTTCCTTTTTGGAAGCCTTGCCTGCCGTTTCGTTGCACGGGGTACCGGGCCATCTCCTCCAAGAACCGAGCCTGAGCAACCTTTCTGTCGAAATACTTCAAAGCCACCATCGTCTTGTGAATGCAGCCTTGCCATTCTTGTCCCCGTGCCAAGCCAAATCGTTGCACAGTATCGCCTTCAAGCCCGGACCAGACATGCTCAAATATTGTTGAATAAACTAGGTAGCTTCCATTTGAGCCCTGAACTGAGAGAACGAGAAAGGACACAAGCAGACTTGCGTACCACCGAGAAAAGATGAATACCTGGCCTAACCTACCGATTCCCGCCCTGCCTATCTAACTAATTCATTCCTAACTTGCGGTATAGAGCTATGAATTTTGTTGAGAGAGCCCACAAACGTGCACCAGGTCAAGCTCTAAAATGCATGCTTTGAGAACAAGAGACTGTGTTGCCAGCATTAAAGAGTTATTGCGCTTCGCAACATGCCCATCATTAGTCCTGCCTACTTGACCCGTTGCAGATGCAAAATGTCGGAGACAACTGTTAAGACCTGAAATTGCGAGGCTGCAGTGCCAGAGCAAGTACTTGGACATTGATCACTGTTAACCCATGCCCAAACCCCACTGGAATAAGATCATGGCCACTCTAACTAGTCCTGCTTGTGATATCAACTTATAAGGCGTAATCAAGATTTACCCTTATGAAGGTCATGCTAAAAGTCAAGCTCCGTGATAGCCTAATACCCTAAAGTCATTCCTTACTTTCTTCCAGGCGCGTTTCGGGTTTATGTAACCTGGTGACCTTGGTTCGTGCCATTAGCTAGGAGCTATAATCTAGCAAACACAGGAAAGGTCAGGAAAATTATCCTGACTTTGCAAGCTTTGCCGCTTTCCCTTTCCGGGAGCCTTACCAAGCCACTGTTACTGCGGGTAATATCGGGCAATCTCGTTCAAGCACCAACAGCGTTGTACAAACAAGATAGCCATGTACGGAATTCGTCAGAGCTGCACCATACTTGCACAGGTGAGAAGAGGGTTGGAGAGCGTATGATTAAACAAGTAGCCGAGCCTGAACTGCCTTTCCCTTTCTGGGAGGCTTACCAAGCCACCAAGCTGTGCCGCGTTCCTTTTTTGGGAACTTTACCAAGCCACTGTTGCCGAGGGTCATACGAGGCAATCTCGTCCCAGCCCCAAGCCACGCTGCTTTCCCCTTTCGGGAGAGGTTTAGGCACGGTTTATGAAGCTCCCCGTCTTGGGCAAAGAAGAAACTACAAATTGAAAACCGTGCAAAGTCTCACAATTGGGGTCTGGACTTAGGGACAAAAGCCTTGGATTTAGCATAATAACAAATCAATGCTATATTACGACAGGGAAAAAAAATCGGTCGCTACGATGTTGCCCAGTTGTCTCCAACTCTCTTATGATAAGAGAACAATTAGGGGCAGGTTTCTAGCGAGTGTGCTAAGCATGCCGACTGACTCAACCCATGGGTCCTAGGGGCTGCACAGTAGGCCACAAAAATGCATTTACTATACACACAATCGCTTGGCAATAAGTCTGGGGGCTCTTACTGACGAAATCGGAGGAAGCACTGTTATGTTATAGCGCAGGTCCTCCCTGCTCACTTGACTCATAGCAGCACCCTGGCCTTGTTCAGTTAGTTTTCTTACTTCATGCACAGCGCCAGGCATTCCGAATCGAGCAGAATACCACATGCAGCTTCAAACAAAACTGCCAACACTATAGCTTGTGAAGATGGCTCTCGTAAAGGCTACTTGAAGACCCTTCCTACCGCCACTATTCGAAAGGCCCCCAAACCATGCTTGGAAAATAGGCATCATCATTTGAGATGATCCAGCCCTGTTTGACCTATACTTGGTGATAAACCCGTGTGTCCTAGTGGACCTCTCAGATACGAGGCGAAAATGACAAGGTGCTCTAGAGATCAAAGATCTGTTAGCTTACTTTACCCCCATTGGGACTATCATATTTTGACCAGATACGCCATGTTTCACCAACTTAAGGGTTGGATTGACGCTTGAGCAGTTTCCTTTTCCCCCAAAATAAGCTTAGGAGACCGGTTATGCCTGTCGGTCAATTCATACTACCGTCATTTCTCTGGACAGATCAGAAAGCCATGGATACCCAGAACAAGGGATAAAAATCGTTGAGCCAACAGGATAATACATAATTTATTTACACCACAGCACGCAAAATACACCACCGCAGTAGTGCGTATAGATTCGCTAGGTGATCCGTCACAAGGCAATGCAAATCAATATTGGGTTACTAGGAAAGTTGAGACATAAGTTATTGACAGGACCACCGGAGAATCAGATCTCGTTATAAAACGCTTCAGCACATGTTCTAAAAATTTGTTTTTTCTAATATGCTATTTGCCTTACAAAAACACTGAAACTTCCCACTGTTATTTGCTGTATTGACCACACCCTTAGTAGTGTTGTCAAAGAATCGAAAGCTCGACGTTTAGATTCCCATTCAACGTTAACTTTTATAGACCTTGGCTCCAGACAATGCTGGACAATGCGGGCCGCTTCCATTGACCACGCCACGCAAATGGAATAACAGCGCCCACCCCAAGGCCTGTGGTGTGCACAACGTTATTCGAAAAACGGAAAATGCACCAGTTAAGCTGTTGTTGTAAAGCTGTTGCAATACAAGACCACCAGAAACAAGCAATAGTGTGTCGCAAAGCATTTCCCCGTCACTTTACTCTGATGATCAGGTTGATATTTTTGTACACTATCTATTGTCGTCAATCAAATCAATCTGATTTGGAATTAGTTTTGGGGGCCTTGGGCTTGTGATAACAAGACTGCTGCTGAGAAACAGCATGCCCTCTTACTTTCTTTGTAAACATGAAAAATGTAATGAAATGTGACGGCAGAAGAACAAATATCAAATATGGTTGCGTCTTTCAACAGCACTGTTTAACGACTTTTAATGACACCAACCAACTACCCTGGGGCAAGGATTGAAAAGGAACGAAAAAAGTTCAGGATCTAGCACGAATTCTACTGAACCAAACGTCAAGTTTGTTCTAAACCCTACTTAGAAAGCAATAAATCTCAATAAGAGGGATAGAACAACTGCCTGTCAATGAAAAAGAGCACCCAATGCCGCGAATATTTTAACACAAGAAAATCGTCAGAGAATGCTGTTTTGCACTAAGCTCGGTACGTAACTTTGCTCATAAAGACCACAAACCAACCGCGAACCACTTGCTCTTAGCTACCTAAATCGGATTTAAGTACCCCTTGAATGAAATGGCATTCGTATACAACTTTAAAAGCATTTATTTCAGATACGCGTAAAATACGGAAAGATCTCACCCGATTGTTGATCGCATCAAGACCAAGCCTCCACATCTCTAACGACTTCAGATAGCTGTTCGACTTGAATAACCCAAGCAATTCCAAGTGCACAGTAAAATGAAACAACAACTTTGAATGTAACAAGCGGCATAACTCGACGGAAAATGAAACTAGACGATCAAACAAACTGCAGCCTGTCTGCGAACCACACAGAATGACCAGATCACACGAAACACCAAATATTAAACCAAGCAAAATGCCTACCGTCTCCTACTACGGAAATGCGGTGCGACTATACTACGAGGTGTTGATGACTAGGAGTGAAATCACACCAGATAGCCTGCAGCAAGCTGTAAATGTTTGCCATAAGTAAAGCCAAAGCCAACCGAACCTGTGGAATGAACAACTCAGAACAACCCAACCTGAGCTAGCAACAACAACAGCAACAGCAACAACAACAACTTAAGCTAATGTCCTAGTTGTTTTAACTCAGCTTAAATCTCGATTTAACCCGTATTAACAATAATGCTAAACTTAATGGTAATCCTAACCCTATTTGAAATCCTAGCCCCGACCCTAACCCAAAGCCTAGCTCTGACCCTAACCCTAACATTAACACTGACTTTAACCCAAAACCTAACCATAACACAAACCCTAACACTAACCCTAACCGTTTCCCTAACTCTAAACCTAACCCTAACCTTAACACTAAACATTATGCTAAAGTTAAACCTAACCCTAACCCTAACACTAACACAAACCCTAAGCCTAACCCTAACCCTGACCCAAACCCTAACCCTAATCCTTACCTTAACCCTGAGCTTAACCCTAAGATTAACGCTAAGCCAAACTCCAATCCTAAACTTAACCCTAACTCTAACCCTATCCCTAACCCTAACACTAACCCTAACCACAACCATAACACTAACTCTAACCCTAAACCTTAACCTAAAGTCAACCCCAACTCTGACAATAACCCTAACCCTAACCCTAGCTCTAACCCTAACCCTAATCGTAACTCTAAATCTAACCCTAAACCAAACACTGAAATCAACCGTCACTCTTAACCTATCTGTAATCATAAGCATAACCCCAACATTAACCCTGACCCTATCCCAAACTCTAACCCTAAAACAAACACAAATCTAAACCCCGAGCCCGGCCCTAACCCTTAACCAAGCCCTAATCAAATCACTAACTGTAATATAATCCATAACCCAAACCCTTACAATAATCCGAAAACTAACCCTAAGGCTAACACTAATCCTGACCCTAACCCTAACCCTATCCCCAACCTTAACCCTCATCCTAACCCTAACACTTACCCTAATACTAACACTAACTCAAACCTTAACCATAACCATAAAACTAATGCTAACCCTAACCCAAGCCCTAATCCTAACCCTAACCCTAACCCTAACCTTTACCCCAAACCCTAACCCTAACCCTAACCCTAACTATATCCCTAACACTAACCTTAACCCTAATCCAAATCCTAACCATCACCCTAACTCTAATCCTAACCACAACCAAAACACTAACCCTAACCCTAACCCTTAACCTAAAGTCAAAACTAACTCTAACAATAACCCTAACCCTAACCCTTACTGTAACCCTAACACTAGTCTTAACACTAACAACAACCCAAACAATAACGCTAACCCTAACTCTAACTCTAACCCTAACCCCAAACCCTAAACCTAAGCTTAACACATATTGAAACGCCCACCCTAACAATAACCATACTCCAAACCCATACACTAACCAAAATCCTAAAATAAACCAACACTAACCTCAACACTGAGCCCAACCCTAACACTTAACCCAACCATAATCATATCACTAACCCTAATCCTAACCATAACCCTAACTTTAATCCAATTCCTAACCATAACCACAACCCTAACCCAAACCCCAACAATAACCCTAACAATAACCCTAAGCCAAACACTGCAATCAAACGTCACTCTTAACCTATCCGTAATCATAAGCCTAACGCCAACCTTAACCCTAACCCTATCCCAAACTCTCAACTTAAAAAACACTAACCTAAACCCCGAACCCAGCCCTAACACTTAACCAAGCCCTAATCAAATCACTAACCGTGATGTTAACCATAACTCAAACCCTTACAATAATCCTAAAACTAACCCTAATGCTAACCCTAATCCAAACCCTAACCCTAACCCAATCCCCTACCATAACCCAAATGCTAACTCTAACCCTAACCAAAACCCTAAAACTAAACTTAACAATATCTCGAACCCCAACCCTAACCATAACCATACTCCTAACCCTTACCCTAACCCAAACACTAATCATAAACCAACACTAACCCAAACACTGAACCCAATCCTAACACTTAACCCAACCATAATCATATCACTAACCCTAATCCTAACCATAACACTAACCCCTTGTCACAACCCTAACCCTAACCGTAACCCTAACCCTACGATAACCCTAACAATAACACTTATCCTAACCCTAACTCTTACCCTAGCCCTAACACTAACCCTAAACTTGACACTCAACCTAACCCTCTCCCTAACCCTAGCCCTTACCCTAACCATAATGCTCAATTTAATCCTAACACTAACCCTAACCCAAACCCAAACCCTAACCTGAACCCTAACCCTAACCAAAACCCTAACCCCAACCTTAACCCCAAGCATAATGCTAAACTTAATGGTAATCCTAAGCCTTACCTAAATCTTAGCCCCGACCCTAACCCTAACCCTAGCCCTGACCCTAACCCTAACATTATCACTGACTTTAAACCAAAACTAACCCTAACACTAACCCAACCCTAACCGTTTCCCAAACTCTAAACCTAACCCTAACCTTAACCCTAACCCTAACCTAAACCCCAACCCTAACCCTAACCCTAACTCTAACCCTTACCCTAACCTTATCCCTAAACCTAACCATAACCCCAACACTAACTCCAATCCAATAAGTAACCGTGACCCTAACCCTAACCATAATGCTAATCTTAAGTCTAACCCTAACCCTAACACTAACCAAAACCCAAAGCCTAACCCTAACCCTAACCCAAACCCTAACCCTGGCCTGAACTCTAACCTTAAAGCTAACTCTCCACTAACATAGCTTAAACCTTACCCTAACAATAACCCTAGCCATTACCCTTACTCTAACGCTATCCCTAACCCTAACCTAAACCTAAACCAAACCCTAACCCTAACCTAGCCCTAAAGCTAACCCTAACCCTATCCGGAACCATATCCCTAACACTAACCCTGATGCCAACCCTATTCCTAATCTTTACTCTAACCCTAAGCCTAACCCTAAGCTTAACACTAACCCAAACTCCAACCCTAAACCTAACCCTAACACTAACTCTATCCCTAACCCTAACCCTAGCCCTAACCCGAACCCTAACCGTAACCCCAACCTTAACCCTAACCCTAAAACTAACTCTAACCGTAACCCTAATCCAAACCATTACCCTTATCCTAACCCAAACCCTAAACATAAACAAACACTAATCCAAACACTGAACCCAATCCTAACACTTAACCCAAATATAATAAGATCGATAACCCTAACCCTAACTGCACCCCTAACACTAATCCTGATGCCAACCCTAACCCTAATCCCTACCCTAACCCTGAGCCTAACCTAAGCTTAACACTAACTCAAACTCCAACCCTAAAACTAACCCTAACCCCAACCCTATCCCTAACCCTAACCCTAACCCTAACACTTATCCTAATTATCACCCTAAGGCAAACTCTAACCCTAGCCCTAGCCCTAATCCTAACCCTAAAACTAACTCTAACCCTAACTCTATCCCTATCCCTAATCCTAACCCTAACACTAATGAAAACCCTAACCCCAACCCTACGTCTTAGCCTCACCCTAGCCATCATCCTAACCCTCAACCTAACCCTAACCATAACCCTAACCTTTTGCCCAACCTCAACCCTAACCACAGCCCTAGGCTGACCCTAACCTTAACAGTAACAATAACAATAACCCTATTCCTTACCCGACACGCTAACCCTAACCCTACGAATAACCCAAAACGTAACCCTAACTGTAATACTAACCTTGACTCAAACCTTAATTCTAACCCTGAACCTAACCCTAACCATAACCTTAACTCTTAGCCCAACCTCAACCCTAACCAAAACCCTATCCTAACCCTATCTTAAACAGTAACAATAACATTAACCCTATCCCTTACCCTTACTCTAATGAAAACCCTACCAATAACCCAAAACCTAACCCTTACTAAAACCTGAACCTTGACTCAAACCCTAACTCTTACTCTATACCTAACCCTTGCCATAACCCTAATCTCAACATAAACCCTAACCCTAGCTATAACCCTAACTACAACTATAACCCTATCCCTGAAACAAACTGTAATCTTGACCATAACCCTTGAACTAACAGATATACTTACAAGTTAAGGAAACTAACCAGCAAACAAACTATCCAAATAACTAACTTGCTATTTAGTAACCTAAGAAACAAACTAACAAGATAACTAACTAAGTCACTTTCTGGTTAACTTTCTGGTTAACTAAACAACTAATAAGATTTCTTGCTAACAATCTAATTGACTTTTAAGCTATGCTTACTTACTAATAAACTAACTTACATTCTATCAGAATAATTAACAAACTAATCAACAAACAATAAACTATAAGATAAGGAAATTGACTCTGATACTGATGTGATCATGATCCATGCTGGGACCAATAACATCAGGTCATTTGATCCTTAGGTGCTTGATGATTAAGTGTTGGAAACAATAAACCATATTCAAGGTAAACACAAAAAAGCGCAGCTTGTCTTCAGGCCCGAAGATCACCATCAACTAAATGCCAAGGTGTTGAAGACCAATGTAATCTTCAAGTAAAATTGTTGCTAAATGGTTTTGATTAGGTAGTTGTCTACTGATAACAGTTTATTTAGTAATTTAGCTAAAGACGGGCTGCATATTAATGACAGGGGAATGTGTAAGTTTGCAAGTAATGTCACTGGATATGAGGTACTGTTAGGGTGTTAAGGGATCTAGTTCTGTTGAAGAAAAATATAACCATCAGGCTCCCAGAACTAAAAAAAGGTTTAAAAATAGGAAACCTGAATATAGATTCTCTCTGAAGGCATTTAAATAAACTACAGGTGTTACTGGATAATCATCAATTTGATATCTTGGGCCTAAATGAAACACGTTTCAAAAAAGACATTTCAGATTCCGAGGTCAGAATTGATGGCTATGACATATATAGGAGTGACCAAAATACAAGCAGTGGCGGAGTTGCCAATAATGTCATTCAAAATATCCCTCATTCTAAGAGAACAGATATAAGCCATACTGCCCTGGAAATCGTAGCTATTTAGGTCAAGCCAAAGCATGCTAAGAATTTTTTAGTTATTTGCTTGTACCAAGCTCCTACATCAGATAATGATGATGCATCATTTAACAATATAAATGAATTGATATTGAAATTAGATTTGGAGGGCAAAGGGATCCTTTTGAAGGGCGACACTACCTGTGACCTGAAAAATCAAAATATGACCCAACAAAGAAGCTCACATCCATTTATTCCGAATTTCAATTCGAGCAACAAATAAAAAATTATACAAGAATTGCCCTGACAACGAATGGGCAACTGAAACAACAAAAAGCCTCACTGACCAAATTGCAACTAACCGCCCTAACTATATCATTGAAGCAGGGACATTAGAAACCAATTGTACTGGTCATTATCTTGTTTTTGCAAGAAGGAAAATTAAGGCTAGATCTCAGTTAAATAAAAAGATCAATTTTGCAAAAACAAGAAGCTTATCGAATTACAACAAAAACGTTTTTTGGCTGATTGACGGCTATAATAATGACCCTTCTCATATGGCGGACACCTTCTCTGGTATTTTCGGCTCTGTTCTGGATGTTCACGCTCCCTTAAAGCGCAGCAGAATTTCTAAAAATCAACTCCTTTGATTACACCACAAGTAATGCAGCTGATGAGGGAACGCGATCAAATCAAAACAAGAGCTACAATCCTGGACAAAAGGTTACGAGATTGGTGCTGTAAATTTGCTATCTAAATGAAATTTCACGTTTAGAGAGATAAAAATTTGAAAGGCCCCCCTCCCCCCTTAGTCAATGTTGTGGAATAGTAACAGTGGAGCTCCTAGAACAAAACCAAAGATCGTGGAAATGAGACTGGATAGGACACTGTGCCGAGAACAAAAGGCGATTAGCCTCTTCTTTAAAACACCCTTATCTAAAAAGTTGTAGGGTATCATCATTTCCGGTTAAATCAAATTTCGAGGTTGAGAAGAGACAAATTGCAGTTAATTGAAACAGAAATGATGGAGTTTGATTATTTTGGCCCTGATATAGACGAAGAAATGCTTGAAGATGCGGCAGAGGTAAGATATTTGTTTAATTTTGTACTCTTCCTTCCCCTAATATCTTACGAAACAAAAATTTAACTCTTGAAATGCCCTTCATGGAAAATATGGCCTATTGATTTTTGGATCGCTTTGCATCAACAGGTGACGACGATAACATTTTGCAATGAAGACAGAACTGAGCTTGTTATTGGAAATAAATCAAAAAGAAGAAGAAAAAGAAAAGCAATGAATGACGAGACCAAAAAGTCCAACGCGCGTCCAGAGGGAACGAGTAAAAGACCTAAATTTTCCATTGATGCCCAGAAGATGTTGAGGAATGCACTTGAGGTGATGCAGAAAAACGAGATGGTGCGCGAGATGTTTGACGATGTAATCGAACGTTTATTGAAACTCACTTGTCAAAGTGTTCCAGGGTTATCCTTCCTCAATGAAGTACTTGCAAAGACATTAGAGATGAAAACGTTTTCCATGGGTATGATGTGGACTCGTTTCAACAAGGTGTGGACGGATGAAAACGTGACTGCTAAGTTGACTGAATGTTTGGATGTGCCAAAAGAATTTTGTTCCTGGCTGCTGTTGTATTGCCAAGAAGAAATAGCGAAAGATCACTATAGTGCTGAGGTTCAAGTTTCTGTAAAAACTCCAGAAGCAACTATGAGGGAGCAGGATAAAGATACTGTCACATATATCTGTGGAGCAGTTTTGTCCAAATTAATTAAAAAGGCTTACGACAATTTGCAAAAGCCAGGGATCAGTGGAAGTGCTGAAATTGCTCTCAAACAAAGAATTGAAGCTTTAAATTGCTGTAAAAGTAAGCACTCTACTGGAGCTTATACTGGAAAACTTATAGAAACTCTTGACCGCGGAGGGTTAATTTATCCCAAAGCTTCATTTGCTGACCTATTCCACAGAGCAGAAAAATCATTTCGAGAATCTGTTTCTGGGGGTGTTACAAAAATTAATGTGGCTGCCATTGTATCACAAATCTTTTGTCAGGAAGCAAATGCAATCACTAGAACAAAATTGATATTTTGTTCTAGTGCATTGCCTGAAAAACTGCAAAATGTCATATTAAAGGACAGCATCAAGATTTATGTCAAATTAAGAGCCCATGCCCATGCAAAACATTTGATTGAGAACTATAAATCTACATCTAGGAAACAGAAAAAAGAAAAAGCATTAAGGAAAAAGTTGAAATCTGCTTCTAAGGACAAAAATGCAATAGAAAGCAAATAATCTCTAATTTAATAACAGAACTGCAGAAACTCGGAACAAAATTATTATATGTTATATGAATTGTATAACTCTCCTAGATTTGAATAACATGCCAGTAGCTAACCTACTTTTCATTTCTTTCTTCTTTTTAAAGGACTGGTTGTTATGGTTATTCCCTCCTTAGGGCGCTTTGAACCCTTGGTGTTTCCTTTGGGAGTTATGCTAGTGGCAATTGACCTTTGCAGCCTCAACCTGTTCTCCTGATGACCCAGTGCTTGGATAGTTGGATTGCAAGACCGTCTTCCTAATCCTCTATGCCGTCCAAAATGGTCTTCAAGAGGATCTTGACTAAATTTGTTTGCAAGGACGTACTTGAAACCATTTTGCAACAAAAATTGAATGCATTCAATTAAGGCATGAGCTGTTGTTTGCAAACCTTCATACGTTGCCTTGCTTAAAAACATCTTCTCTCTGTCTGCTGCAGTGAAGTCTCCTTTGCGCTGGTCTGCTGCCTTCTTCCATTCGGCAAAATATTCTAAGAATTCGTCCTTGAGGAATTTGAACCGTTCATCATCTATGCTTGTATATGGCTGCAAAAAGGGCTTCCGTTTCTGCATGCCTTCATTTAATGACCGCGTATTGCAACAATCAAAAAATTTATCCACTAGCAATATAAGCTTAGCAGTTTCTTTGCCTTTGGATGGACCATAAGCCATCATCACTTTACCTACTGTTTCACTCATGACCTGTGCTGCTAAGTTGACACGCATTCTGGAATATGGTGTCAAATATACATGCTCATTCCGTATTTTTGGTAGCTTCCTGACTTCACTCACTCGGTCCATCTCATACAATGAAATTACATGGTCCCATGTCATCTCATTCTTGTTCCAAAGAAGCCTCTTTTTACCATGTCCTGAATTTGCAAGATTATTGCGTATTGTTTTAATTAAGTGTGGTGGATCAGAAAACAAGAAAAGTGGTTGGTTTTGTTCCTTTGAAAATACATTCACTGCTTTATAAATGATGCTACCTTTAGTGCTCATCATTCTGTACAACTTCTGGTTACTACTTGCTTTGTCTGAAACAATTGCAATGACTTTTAGGCCTGCAAATCCTTCACATAACCCTATTGCTCTCCATGTTAAAGGATATAACATTTCTGAATTTGCAGTAGTTGTTGCAAAGTAGCCAAGCGAAAATTTGAATCTGGATGCAATGCCACAAACCATAAAGACAAGGGCATGTGATGCAATTGCAGTAGATGCATCTTTCTTGAAGACTTCATTTAGCTCATCTCCAAGGTGAACAAATCCAACCAATTCATTGGTAGTGCTGTTAAATACTAGGTCATCTTGCACAGATAGCTCATCTAGCATCAATACAACATACTTCGCAATTCCTTCTAATTTAGAGGCCTGGTGCTTCAAATCTGCAAAAACATCTTTTTTGAAACCTGCTGTTGGATCAAAAAGACTTGAATAATCTCTCAATGTCCTTTCTGATGGCAGTTTGATGACAGAGCTTTCTTTTAAAGCATTGTATGCTGCTGGAGATCGCAAGTGTAGATGCAAAGCAAACCTTATCATCATTGGGTGCCACCTCTGCCCTTGGTTGGAATGCTCAAATGCTCTTTTCTGCTCCCTCCAAAACAAATTTTGAAAAGAATTTTCAGGAAATTCTTTGGCACCATTTTGGAGGATTTTGCTGAAATCATTGTGCACTTCATTTTCCAGATCTATTCCTTTTGTTACTATTTCTGCTTCAAGGATTTTAATCTTCTCTTCTAATTTCTTCTCTTTATCTCTGAGTGTGCGAATTGCTAAAACAAGACGATCTTTTGCAACTTTTGTCAACGGGGCTTTTGTAGCAACAGGTTTTAATCTCTGTTTGTTTTCAACTTTTAATTTTCTGGCAAGTGCTTTAGCAGAAAGCGTACATTGTTTACAAGGACTTGTTTCGCAAAGAACAGAGCAGTCACTGCTATGCAACTGGTGCACAAGCTCTGTGCCACTTTTTGCATTAATCGAAACCACTTTTGCTGTCTTTCCAGAGGAAACTAGCTTCAACCCATAGTCCTTTTCAACTGATTCCTCAATGCCCTGGCATGGATTCCATTTTGATACACTATTCAAAATTACATTAATTTGCTTTTTTGAAATTGTTCGCCTGAACTTTTTGTAAATTGGATGGTCATCAGGTATTTCCTTGAAAGCACCCTCTACAACAAAACCAAGCGACTCATCCACAGTAAGCTTGGCCTGAACATCTCCAAATGTATTGACAAATCCCAGAATCAAATTATTTTCAGTGTGACAAAGTTTTACCCAAGGTGCATTAACCTTTGACAGATCTTTCTCAAGTTCTTCAAAATCCCTATATTTGTACAAAATAGGTACAACTACTTCACTGTGCCGCACTAGCTGACGTCTTTCAACTGCTTGTCTCTCGTGACTCCTCTTTGCAATGAAAAGAGTGGGTAAGCTACCAACAATAAGATCTTTCCTTCCTGTGTTGCCTGAAATACAATATTCAAAAAATTAGTATTTCATATTCTCAAGTAAATAAATATTGTAACTATACATACAAACAATGGGATAAAATCTACCATAATAAGAAGTATGGGAAACATTGGTTGTGTTGTGCTTTACCCTTACCGGTCCTTCAGTTTGTATGTACTCAGTTTGTGCGCAGTTTGTCTCTAAACATACTTATACTCTATATATGTATTTTCGGGCCTTTTTAGAAACCAATCAGTCTGAATTATAAAGATAAAATCATTAAAAAAGTGCACTAACCTGTCTTGAAGCAATCTGGACTAAAATGTCTAGAACATATGTAAGCCCTCTCAGAATTGAAACTTTTATCGCACCTGTTTACAATTCTTAACAAGCACACTCTCCACTCCTTTTTTGCTTTATTCTTTACCGAATCGGATGGTATTTTGTGGAAACTAAGAAGAGGGTACCTTGCTTTATTTTGGTATGTAGTACATCCAACCATACAACAATTCACAACCATATCAAAGCGCGCTGCAGTAGGCCGGAAATGATCATTCCCTACAAACTTGGAAAATCAGTGATGCTTAACATAGTCTTTTGTTCTCCCCAGAGTGTCCTATCCAGTCTCATTTCCACGATCTTTGACAAAACTAACTACTTTTTAGTGAAAACAACATTGATTAGGGGGGGAGGGGGTGTGATCTTTGAATAATGTACAGAAAATCCTTGATCGGTCTCCTAACTATTGTCCAGGATTGTCTCTATTTAGATACAGGATGGATGACATTCCTGTCTGTACTAAAGTAAGGAATCTGCGATTCTGTACTCGGAAATAACAATTATTGTAACGAATTGCTTATCTTAATATAAGTCTAGCATAGTTTTGTGAAAACAACGTGCCTTTGGGAATAATTCGTCACCTTATTTGCCTACTAAGGTACACAGACCCACGCCAGTTGGCAAGATCGGTAACGTAAGAAGTTTAATTTACGAATTCCGCTCGTCACAGTTACTGTTACGAAACGGGAAACAAGAAGTTTTAAATAAATCTAAGCTTGTCATCTCCATAATAACGGAAACAAGTATCAACAACAAGGCTAATTCGGTAGGCTAACATTACGGCATCACAATCGGTTAAAGCTAAAATCAAAACCCTTGTGAGCACATTTTAGCAAATAGCTACATTGAAATGGATTCTGGGAGTGAGCTAAACAACAGAGTAACGAAAAAAACTTATCTTGTGACTTACAGTAAAGCGGACTTGCAAAAGTTTCCTACTCGTCGTCATTTTGCAGAGGCCGTTGTAAAGGCTTTTTCAGAAGGAAAATCGAAAGCCACCATTGTACAGTGGGCATGCTGTAAAAAGGAGCATCATAATGGAGAGAAACACTATCATATGACAATAAAGTTTAGTGGCAACAGGGGCTGGTTGCCAGCGAAATGCTACTTACAGAAAAACGATGGGATCTCGGTGCATGTTTCTGATAATGATGACCATCATGATTATTATAGCGCCTACAAATACATCACAAAGGAGGATAGCAATGTACTTCACAGCGAAGGACACAAAGATCTTTCGAACGCAACATCTCCAAAGACATCAAAGGCAAGCAAGTCTCGCAAGAGAAAATCCAACGACTTCAATGCCGGTAAAATAGACAAAAAGCAAGATTTGTCGAAGGGGAATAAAAGCCGAAGATTGTCAAACCTACAATGCCTGCCAGATTACTTGGAACGCTAGATTGAATTTTCTACTCAACGTAACAACTCCCCTCCCCCCTCTGAAAACAATGTTGGTTTACTGTATGATAAAACCTTTTCAGCTGCATATCAACATTCACATCACGCAGTAGCACCCTTCGACATAAGAAAACAACATTGTTTTCAGGGGGAGGGGGGATTGAGTCCGTGATTTGTGCTTGGAATTGTAAACACTCTTTCATGGGAAAAAGGCTGGAAATATGATTGGTGTTCCAACAAATTCTGGCCGGCATTGTCTGAAAGCTGAAAATCGTATTTTTGATCATATGTGGTTGAAACATTGCATTTAGGGGTATTTTTGGGCGGAGAATTCGGATATGGCAATAATTTTGCTCTAGAACATCAGTAGGTATATCTTATGAAGTCACAATTCATAGATAGGGGAGTTAAATGGATACGCTGACATGAAGCAAGGCATCTGCTAGCAGACAAAGATTAAATGACATTTTTCTACTTGCATATGTTGAAACAATCTCTGTAATACCTTATTATATATATGGATAAATGAAATAAGACCTTTATACACAGTATCAATGTAGCCAAAGAACAGAGTTGCCATAGGGGTCTGGGAACTAGTGTTTGAATTTTTATTCTAAAGATGACAATGTTATTTTCAATGAATGAAAAATGATTCTCAGAGATAATTAAGAGGAATATGTTCGTCTTGAACATGTCGATAATGTGTGATACCATATTCGTATCTTTTTTCGGAATAAAACATATTGATTCACTTGTGATACAGCTTATGAATGCTTATGAACCCGAAAGTAGCCAATTGAATTGAATTGAATGTTGAACTGAAGTCAACGGTTTGCACCTAAATTTTGTACTTTAGAAAAGGAAAATCAATTCTTCGTCTTGTTTTTTGTTCATTTTCTTTCCATGTATAGGTGTACATGTAGCATCAGATTTGTTTCCTAAACTTGCAACTCTCTGAGTTCAATGGTTAGAGAATGATTTTGGGAAGTTTTGCCCAGAAAGCTGCTAGAATAAAATATGATATGACTATAGTCTAATCTATTCTTTTAATCGAGCAGTCATCCTTTTTTGCAATTTACAGCGCAATGGAGTTACATATCTACAAATAAAATTACTTAATTTCGAGAACATCTCCCTGTACACCCCTCAGTGTTTCTATTATAATAATTCATTAAAATAGGAGTATGTACGAGGGAGATGAAACTCGAAATAGAGGGTGCAAACCGTTGGAGATTCTTTGACACTTGAATTTCAGTACAGTAGCACTGAAGACAGCAATCAGTTTATCATGCTATGCGGAAGTGATTGAATGA
Organism: Chrysaora quinquecirrha; assembly: GCA_014526335.1. Classification (NCBI taxonomy): domain Eukaryota; kingdom Metazoa; phylum Cnidaria; class Scyphozoa; order Semaeostomeae; family Pelagiidae; genus Chrysaora; species Chrysaora quinquecirrha. The sequence continues at coordinate 595,643 of JACTAT010000285.1, read as the reverse complement.
GAACACAGCACGCGATTGAAATGTAATCAAAATAGAACAGTTTAGGAAACGTCTGATTCAGTATTTGTTTGCATGATTTTTACAAGAATATGTTACTGTACATTAACATCCATGTGTTACAATTTAATTCTAAGACAATTATCAGTATCTCGTTCTATTTCCCTTAGTACGGTGAATTTCCAAAAGTCTTTTCGTCATTGTTCCTATCGTCTTGTTTATGAGCTCAATGTCGAGTTTCCTTAGCGTCTCCTTCACGCGGGATTTGAATGTATGGAAATCTTCTCGAACTATTTTTTGTTCAAGGGCTTGCCTGTCAAGCTCTCTTTTGACATTGTTGAAGACATTTTCGATAGGATTTAAATCTGGAGAGCGGGATGGTATTTTGATGAATGTTGCCTGTATATCACTTAGGGCTTCCATCGCAGCTTTGCTTGTTTGCGAAGGATCATTGTCCATTCAAAACAGTCTGTCTTTAGTTGCGTCGTTACTGTCACTTAATTCATGTAAAGCTGGTCCAAGGGTATTGCAAATGAAACCAGCAAAATACGGTCCCGTCATCTTCTCACACTCCTCTATAAGAACAACCCCCCTTCCATACGAAATGGCAACAAGGAGGTGAAGTCGTCTCCCCCCTGCCAAGTCTTTGGAGCCCTTGGCTGTGACAATTAGCCCTTCGTTTGGCTTTCTGAGAATTCTCGCTTTCGCCTTAAGCTTTCTCTATGTGGGTTGTTTTTTGTACAAAAGACACCGCATCTAAATACAACAAAATTTCTTCGTTCCAGAATTGTTGGTTGTAATTCTTCAGCTTCTCGATAGAATATTTCCTCCGGAGAGATTTGTCTTTTTCTGATAGAATACCTTTCCGTCCTCGGCTGTAAACGTTTATAGCCAGCGTCATTGAGTACCCGCACAACCGTTCTATAACTGACATTTGACATTTTCAACGAACGCATTATGTCTTTGACAGATACGTTGGGATTCTCGGCTCTCATTTTCAAAAATTCTCGAATTATATGGCTGGTATCTCTAGCGCTTAATATTCTTTTCCTGCCTCTCTTGCCGTTATTTTCAGATATCGTTACTTCTTGCCTGCTCGTGGCGACACGGTATACTAAAGACACAGGTACTCCAAGCTCTGATGCTATTTCTCTATATGATTTTGATTCATGCTTTCTTAAACACTTGATCATAGCTCTAGTTTCAGGTGAAATTTTTTGTAGAACACCATTGCAGAAGACAATATATACTACGATAGCATAAAACAACCGCCTCGACTCATATATGAAAACAGTCTAAATTTCATTTCTCAGTTCGTTAACAGTAAAAATGTCTTTCGGGGATGTCTTATAAAACGTCACATTCTATAACTTTGCAGCCTCACCTTCACTGTTCAACTCGAGCGAGGAGCCTTTAATACAGCCTCGTTTTCATGCAATACACATTTTCGCGTTTGAAGCCTAATATCTTTGTCAATACCTGGTAACTACAAGCGTAGACAACTTGCTATCAATTGCAAAGAGCTACATAGGCTTCCCGAAGGCCGATACCCAAGCTCTTTCTTATTTCAAGACCGTTCTGTATATTTTTCGTGCCCGTCCACACCGATGTATGCGCTCGTGGCTTCAGTGGCAAGTTATGACGTCACAACAACCACCCACATAAAACTGATGTCATTTTTGAAACAAGCGTGTCAATTTTACTCTTGGTGCTTAATTTCATTCTCATATCTTGAAAACAAGAAATTCAGACTTCAGACAATGCCTGCCAGATTACTTGGAACGCTAGATTGAATTTTCTACTCAACGTAACAACTCCCTCCCCTCTGAAAACAATGTTGGTTTACTGTATGATAAAACCTTTTCAGCTGCATATCAACATTCACATCACGCAGTAGCACCTTCGACATAAGAAAACAACATTGTTTTCAGGGGAGGGGATTGAGTCCGTGATTTGTGCTTGGAATTGTAAACACTCTTTCATGGGAAAAAGGCTGGAAATATGATGGGTGTTCCAACAAATTCTGGCCGGCATTGTCTGAAAGCTGAAAATCGTATTTTTGATCATATGTGGTTGAAACATTGCATTTAGGGGTATTTTTGAGCGGAGAATTCGGATATGGCAATAATTTTGCTCTAGAACATCAGTAGGTATATCTAATGACGTCACAATTCATAGATAGGGGAGTTAAATGGATACGCTGACATGAAGCAAGGCATCTGCTAGCAGACAAAGATTTAATGACATTTTTCTACTTGCATATGTTGAAACAATCTCTGTAATACCTTATTATATATATGGATAAATGAAATAAGACCTTTATACACAGTATCAATGTAGCCAAAGAACAGAGTTGCCATAGGGGTCTGGGAACTAGTGTTTGAATTTTTATTCTAAAGATGACAATGTTATTTTCAATGAATGAAAATGATTCTCAGAGATAATTAAGAGGAATATGTTCGTCTTGAACATGTCGATAATGTGTGATACCACATTCGTATCTTTTTCGGAATAAAACATATTGATTCACTTGTGATACAGCTTATGAATGCTTATGAACCCGAAAGTAGCCAATTGAATTGAATTGAATGTTGAACTGAAGTCAACGGTTTGCACCTAAATTTTGTACTTTAGAAAAGGAAAATCAATTCTTCGTCTTGTTTTTTGTTCATTTTCTTTCCATGTATAGGTGTACATGTAGCATCAGATTTGTTTCCTAAACTTGCAACTCTCTGAGTTCAATGGTTAGAGAATGATTTTGGGAAGTTTTGCCCAGAAAGCTGCTAGAATAAAATATGATATGACTATAGTCTAATCAATTCTTTTAATCGAGCAGTCATCCTTTTGCAATTTACAGCGCAATGGAGTTACATATCTACAAATAAAATTACTTAATTTCGAGAACATCTCCTGTACACCCCTCAGTGTTTCTATTATAATAATTCATTAAAATAGGAGTATGTACGAGGGAGATGAAACTCGAAATAGAGGTGCAAACCGTTGGAGATTCTTTGACACTTGAATTTCAGTACAGTAGCACTGAAGACAGCAATCAGTTTATCATGCTATGCGGAAGTGATTGAATGAGAACACAGCACGCGATTGAAATGTAATCAAAATAGAACAGTTTAGGAAACGTCTGATTCAGTATTTGTTTGCATGATTTTTACAAGAATATGTTACTGTACATTAACATCCATGTGTTACAATTTAATTCTAAGACAATTATCAGTATCTCGTTCTATTTCCCTTAGTACGGTGAATTTCCAAAAGTCTTTTCGTCATTGTTCCTATCGTCTTGTTTATGAGCTCAATGTCGAGTTTCCTTAGCGTCTCCTTCACGCGGGATTTGAATGTATGGAAATCTTCTCGAACTATTTTTGTTCAAGGGCTTGCCTGTCAAGCTCTCTTTTGACATTGTTGAAGACATTTTCGATAGGATTTAAATCTGGAGAGCGGGATGGTATTTTGATGAATGTTGCCTGTATATCACTTAGGGCTTCCATCCCAGCTTTGCTTGTTTGCGAAGGATCATTGTCCATTCAAAACAGTCTGTCTTTAGTTGCGTCGTTACTGTCACTTAATTCATGTAAAGCTGGTCCAAGGGTATTGCAAATGAAACCAGCAAAATACGGTCCCGTCATCTTCTCACACTCCTCTATAAGAACAACCCCTTCCATACGAAATGGCAACAAGGAGGTGAAGTCGTCTCCCCTGCCAAGTCTTTGGAGCCCTTGGCTGTGACAATTAGCCCTTCGTTTGGCTTTCTGAGAATTCTCGCTTTCGGCCTTAAGCTTTCTCTATGTGGGTTGTTTTTTGTACAAAGACACCGCATCTAAATACAACAAAATTTCTTCGTTCCAGAATTGTTGGTTGTAATTCTTCAGCTTCTCGATAGAATATTTCCTCCGGAGAGATTTGTCTTTTCTGATAGAATACCTTTCCGTCCTCGGCTGTAAACGTTTATAGCCAGCGTCATTGAGTACCCGCACAACCGTTCTATAACTGACATTTGACATTTTCAACGAACGCATTATGTCTTTGACAGATACGTTGGGATTCTCGGCTCTCATTTTCAAAATTCTCGAATTATATGGCTGGTATCTCTAGCGCTTAATATTCTTTTCCTGCCTCTCTTGCCGTTATTTTCAGATATCGTTACTTCTTGCCTGCTCGTAGCGACACGGTATACTAAAGACACAGGTACTCCAAGCTCTGATGCTATTTCTCTATATGATTTTGATTCATGCTTTCTTAAACACTTGATCATAGCTCTAGTTTCAGGTGAAATTTTTGTAGAACACCATTGCAGAAGACAATATATACTACGATAGCATAAAACAACCGCCTCGACTCATATATGAAAACAGTCTAAATTTCATTTCTCAGTTCGTTAACAGTAAAAATGTCTTTCGGGGATGTCTTATAAAACGTCACATTCTATAACTTTGCAGCCTCACCTTCACTGTTCAACTCGAGCGAGGAGCCTTTAATACAGCCTCGTTTTCATGCAATACACATTTTCGCGTTTGAAGCCTAATATCTTTGTCAATACCTGGTAACTACAAGCGTAGACAACTTGCTATCAATTGCAAAGAGCTACATAGGCTTCCCGAAGGCCGATACCCAAGCTCTTTCTTATTTCAAGACCGTTCTGTATATTTTTCGTGCCCGTCCACACCGATGTATGCGCTCGTGGCTTCAGTGGCAAGTTATGACGTCACAACAACCACCCACATAAAAACTGATGTCATTTTTGAAACAAGCGTGTCAATTTTACTCTTGGTGCTTAATTTCATTCTCATATCTTGAAAAACAAGAAATTCAGACTTCAGACAATGCCTGCCAGATTACTTGGAACGCTAGATTGAATTTTCTACTCAACGTAACAACTCCCCTCCCCCCTCTGAAAACAATGTTGGTTTACTGTATGATAAAACCTTTTCAGCTGCATATCAACATTCACATCACGCAGTAGCACCCTTCGACATAAGAAAACAACATTGTTTTCAGGGGGAAGGGGGATTGAGTCCGTGATTTGTGCTTGGAATTGTAAACACTCTTTCATGGGAAAAAGGCTGGAAATATGATGGGTGTTCCAACAAATTCTGGCCGGCATTGTCTGAAAGCTGAAAATCGTATTTTGATCATATGTGGTTGAAACATTGCATTTAGGGGTATTTTGAGCGGAGAATTCGGATATGGCAATAATTTTGCTCTAGAACATCAGTAGGTATATCTAATGACGTCACAATTCATAGATAGGGAGTTAAATGGATACGCTGACATGAAGCAAGGCATCTGCTAGCAGACAAAGATTTAATGACATTTTTCTACTTGCATATGTTGAAACAATCTCTGTAATACCTTATTATATATATGGATAAATGAAATAAGACCTTTATACACAGTATCAATGTAGCCAAAGAACAGAGTTGCCATAGGGGTCTGGGAACTAGTGTTTGAATTTTTATTCTAAAGATGACAATGTTATTTTCAATGAATGAAAAATGATTCTCAGAGATAATTAAGAGGAATATGTTCGTCTTGAACATGTCGATAATGTGTGATACCATATTCGTATCTTTTTTCGGAATAAAACATATTGATTCACTTGTGATACAGCTTATGAATGCTTATGAACCCGAAAGTAGCCAATTGAATTGAATTGAATGTTGAACTGAAGTCAACGGTTTGCACCTAAATTTTGTACTTTAGAAAAGGAAAATCAATTCTTCGTCTTGTTTTTTGTTCATTTTCTTTCCATGTATAGGTGTACATGTAGCATCAGATTTGTTTCCTAAACTTGCAACTCTCTGAGTTCAATGGTTAGAGAATGATTTTGGGAAGTTTTGCCCAGAAAGCTGCTAGAATAAAATATGATATGACTATAGTCTAATCTATTCTTTTAATCGAGCAGTCATCCTTTTTTGCAATTTACAGCGCAATGGAGTTACATATCTACAAATAAAATTACTTAATTTCGAGAACATCTCCCTTTACACCCCTCAGTGTTTCTATTATAATAATTCATTAAAATAGGAGTATGTACGAGGGAGATGAAACTCGAAATAGAGGGTGCAAACCGTTGGAGATTCTTTGACACTTGAATTTCAGTACAGTAGCACTGAAGACAGCAATCAGTTTATCATGCTATGCAGAAGTGATTGAATGAGAACACAGCACGCGATTGAAATGTAATCAAAATAGAACAGTTTAGGAAACGTCTGATTCAGTATTTGTTTGCATGATTTTTACAAGAATATGTTACTGTACATTAACATCCATGTGTTACAATTTAATTCTAAGACAATTATCAGTATCTCGTTCTATTTCCCTTAGTACGGTGAATTTCCAAAAGTCTTTTCGTCATTGTTCCTATCGTCTTGTTTATGAGCTCAATGTCGAGTTTCCTTAGCGTCTCCTTCACGCTGGATTTGAATGTATGGAAATCTTCTCGAACTATTTTTGTTCAAGGGCTTGCCTGTCAAGCTCTCTTTGACATTGTTGAAGACATTTTCGATAGGATTTAAATCTGGAGAGCGGGATGGTATTTTGATGAATGTTGCCTGTATATCACTTAGGGCTTCCATCGCAGCTTTGCTTGTTTGCGAAGGATCATTGTCCATTCAAAACAGTCTGTCTTTAGTTGCGTCGTTACTGTCACTTAATTCATGTAAAGCTGGTCCAAGGGTATTGCAAATGAAACCAGCAAAATACGGTCCCGTCATCTTCTCACACTCCTCTATAAGAACAACCCCCCTTCCATACGAAATGGCAACAAGGAGGTGAAGTCGTCTCCCCCCTGCCAAGTCTTTGGAGCCCTTGGCTGTGACAATTAGCCCTTCGTTTGGCTTTCTGAGAATTCTCGCTTTCGGCCTTAAGCTTTCTCTATGTGGGTTGTTTTTTTGTACAAAAGACACCGCATCTAAATACAACAAAATTTCTTCGTTCCAGAATTGTTGGTTGTAATTCTTCAGCTTCTCGATAGAATATTTCCTCCGGAGAGATTTGTCTTTTTCTGATAGAATACCTTTCCGTCCTCGGCTGTAAACGTTTATAGCCAGCGTCATTGAGTACCCGCACAACCGTTCTATAACTGACATTTGACATTTTCAACGAACGCATTATGTCTTTGACAGATACGTTGGGATTCTCGGCTCTCATTTTCAAAAATTCTCGAATTATATGGCTGGTATCTCTAGCGCTTAATATTCTTTTCCTGCCTCTCTTGCCGTTATTTTCAGATATCGTTACTTCTTGCCTGCTCGTAGCGACACGGTATACTAAAGACACAGGTACTCCAAGCTCTGATGCTATTTCTCTATATGATTTTGATTCATGCTTTCTTAAACACTTGATCATAGCTCTAGTTTCAGGTGAAATTTTTTTGTAGAACACCATTGCAGAAGACAATATATACTACGATAGCATAAAACAACCGCCTCGACTCATATATGAAAACAGTCTAAATTTCATTTCTCAGTTCGTTAACAGTAAAAATGTCTTTCGGGATGTCTTATAAAACGTCACATTCTATAACTTTGCAGCCTCACCTTCACTGTTCAACTCGAGCGAGGAGCCTTTAATACAGCCTCGTTTTCATGCAATACACATTTTCGCGTTTGAAGCCTAATATCTTTGTCAATACCTGGTAACTACAAGCATAGACAACTTGCTATCAATTGCAAAGAGCTACATAGGCTTCCGAAGGCCGATACCCAAGCTCTTTCTTATTTCAAGACCGTTCTGTATATTTTTCGTGCCCGTCCACACCGATGTATGCGCTCGTGGCTTCAGTGGCAAGTTATGACGTCACAACAACCACCCACATAAAACTGATGTCATTTTTGAAACAAGCGTGTCAATTTTACTCTTGGTGCTTAATTTCATTCTCATATCTTGAAAAACAAGAAATTCAGACTTCAGACAATGCCTGCCAGATTACTTGGAACGCTAGATTGAATTTTCTACTCAACGTAACAACTCCCCTCTCCCCTCTGAAAACAATGTTGGTTTACTGTATGATAAAACCTTTTCAGCTGCATATCAACATTCACATCACGCAGTAGCACCCTTTGACATAAGAAAACAACATTGTTTTCAGGGGAGGGGGATTGAGTCCGTGATTTGTGCTTGGAATTGTAAACACTCTTTCATGGGAAAAAGGCTGGAAATATGATGGGTGTTCCAACAAATTCTGGCCGGCATTTTCTGAAAGCTGAAAATCGTATTTTTGATCATATGTGGTTGAAACATTGCATTTAGGGGTATTTTTGGGCGGAGAATTCGGATATGGCAATAATTTTGCTCTAGAACATCAGTAGGTATATCTAATGACGTCACAATTCATAGATAGGGGAGTTAAATGGATACGCTGACATGAAGCAAGGCATCTGCTAGCAGACAAAGATTAAATGACATTTTTCTACTTGCATATGTTGAAACAATCTCTGTAATACCTTATTATATATATGGATAAATGAAATAAGACCTTTATACACAGTATCAATGTAGCCAAAGAACAGAGTTGCCATAGGGGTCTGGGAACTAGTGTTTGAATTTTTATTCTAAAGATGACAATGTTATTTTCAATGAATGAAAAATGATTCTCAGAGATAATTAAGAGGAATATGTTCGTCTTGAACATGTCGATAATGTGTGATACCATATTCGTATCTTTTTTCGGAATAAAACATATTGATTCACTTGTGATACAGCTTATGAATGCTTATGAACCCGAAAGTAGCCAATTGAATTGAATTGAATGTTGAACTGAAGTCAACGGTTTGCACCTAAATTTTGTACTTTAGAAAAGGAAAATCAATTCTTCGTCTTGTTTTTTGTTCATTTTCTTTCCATGTATAGGTGTACATGTAGGATCAGATTTGTTTCCTAAACTTGCAACTCTCTGAGTTCAATGGTTAGAGAATGATTTTGGGAAGTTTTGCCCAGAAAGCTGCTAGAATAAAATATGATATGACTATAGTCTAATCTATTCTTTTAATCGAGCAGTCATCCTTTTTGCAATTTACAGCGCAATGGAGTTACATATCTACAAATAAAATTACTTAATTTCGAGAACATCTCCTTTACACCCCTCAGTGTTTCTATTATAATAATTCATTAAAATAGGAGTATGTACGAGGGAGATGAAACTCGAAATAGAGGGTGCAAACCGTTGGAGATTCTTTGACACTTGAATTTCAGTACAGTAGCACTGAAGACAGCAATCAGTTTATCATGCTATGCAGAAGTGATTGAATGAGAACACAGCACGCGATTGAAATGTAATCAAAATAGAACAGTTTAGGAAACGTCTGATTCAGTATTTGTTTGCATGATTTTTACAAGAATATGTTACTGTACATTAACATCCATGTGTTACAATTTAATTCTAAGACAATTATCAGTATCTCGTTCTATTTCCCTTAGTACGGTGAATTTCCAATATGGAAATCCTCTCGAAATATTTTTTGTTCAAGGGCTTGCCTGTCAAGCTCTCTTTTGACATTATTGAAGACATTTTCGATAGGATGTAAATCTGGAGAGCGGGGTGGTATTTTGATGATTGTTGCCTGTTTATTACTAAGGGCTTCCATCGCAGCTTTGTTTGCTTGTCTGCGAAGGATCATAGTCCATTACAAACAGTCTGCCTTTAGTTGCGTAGTTATTGTCACTTAATTCATGTAAAGCTGGTCCAAGGGTATTGCGAATGAAACCAGCAAAATACTGTCCCGTCATCTTCTCATATTCCTCTATAAGAACAACCCCCCTTCCATACGAAATGACAACAAGGAGGTGAAGTCGTCCCCCCCTGCCAAATCTTTGGAGCCCTTGGCTGTGACAATTAGCTCTTCGTTTGGCTTTCTGAGAATTCTCGCTTTCGGCCTTAAGCTTTCTATATGTGGGTTGTTTTTGTGTACAAAAGATACCGCATCTAAATACAACAGAATTTCTTCGTTCCAGAACTGTTGGTTGTAATTCTTCAGCTTTTGGATAGAATATTTCCTCCGCAGAGATTTGTCTTTTTCTGATAGAATACCTTTCCGTCTCGGCTGTAAACGTTTATAGCCAGCGTCATTGAGTACCCTCACAACCGTTCTATAACTGACATTTGACATTTTCAACGAACGCATTATGTCTTTAACAGATACGTTGGGATTCTCGGCTCTCATTTTCAAAAATTCCCGAATTATATGGCTGGTATCTCTAGCGCTTAATATTCTTTTCCTGCCCCTCTTGCCGTTATTTTTAGGTATTGTTACTTCTTGCCTGCTCGTAGCGACACGGTAGACCGAGGACACAGGTAGTCCAAGCTCTGATGCTATTTCTCTATATGATTTCGATCCATGCTTTCTTAAACACTTGATCATAGCTCTAGTTTCAGGTGAAATTTTTTGTAGAACACCATTGCAGAAGACAATATGTATTACGATAGCATAAAACAACCGCCTCGACTCGTATATGAAAACAGTCTAAATTTCATTTCTCAGCTCGTTAACAGTAAAACTGTCTTTCGGTAAAACTTCTTATTAAACGTGTCAAGTTTACTCTTGGTGCTTAATTTCATTCTCATATCTCGAAAACAAGAAATTCAGACTTCAGACAATGCCTGCCAGATTACTTGGAACGCTAGATTGAATTTTCTACTCAACGTAACAACTCCCCTCCCCCCTCTGAAAACAATGTTGGTTTACTGTATGATAAAACCTTTTCAGCTGCATATCAACATTCACATCACGCAGTAGCACCCTTCGACATAAGAAAACAACATTGTTTTCAGGGGGAGGGGGGATTGAGTCCGTGATTTGTGCTTGGAATTGTAAACACTCTTTCATGGGAAAAAGGCTGGAAATATGATGGGTGTTCCAACAAATTCTGGCCGGCATTTTCTGAAAGCTGAAAATCGTATTTTTGATCATATGTGGTTGAAACATTGCATTTAGGGGTATTTTTGGGCGGAGAATTCGGATATGGCAATAATTTTGCTCTAGAACATCAGTAGGTATATCTAATGACGTCACAATTCATAGATAGGGGAGTTAAATGGATACGCTGACATGAAGCAAGGCATCTGCTAGCAGACAAAGATTAAATGACATTTTTCTACTTGCATATGTTGAAACAATCTCTGTAATACCTTATTATATATATGGATAAATGAAATAAGACCTTTATACACAGTATCAATGTAGCCAAAGAACAGAGTTGCCATAGGGTCTGGGAACTAGTGTTTGAATTTTATTCTAAAGATGACAATGTTATTTTCAATGAATGAAAAATGATTCTCAGAGATAATTAAGAGGAATATGTTCGTCTTGAACATGTCGATAATGTGTGATACCATATTCGTATCTTTTTTCGGAATAAAACATATTGATTCACTTGTGATACAGCTTATGAATGCTTATGAACCCGAAAGTAGCCAATTGAATTGAATTGAATGTTGAACTGAAGTCAACGGTTTGCACCTAAATTTTGTACTTTAGAAAAGGAAAATCAATTCTTCGTCTTGTTTTTGTTCATTTTCTTTCCATGTATAGGTGTACATGTAGGATCAGATTTGTTTCCTAAACTTGCAACTCTCTGAGTTCAATGGTTAGAGAATGATTTTGGGAAGTTTTGCCCAGAAAGCTGCTAGAATAAAATATGATATGACTATAGTCTAATCTATTCTTTTAATCGAGCAGTCATCCTTTTTGCAATTTACAGCGCAATGGAGTTACATATCTACAAATAAAATTACTTAATTTCGAGAACATCTCCTTTACACCCCTCAGTGTTTCTATTATAATAATTCATTAAAATAGGAGTATGTACGAGGGAGATGAAACTCGAAATAGAGGTGCAAACCGTTGGAGATTCTTTGACACTTGAATTTCAGTACAGTAGCACTGAAGACAGCAATCAGTTTATCATGCTATGCAGAAGTGATTGAATGAGAACACAGCACGCGATTGAAATGTAATCAAAATAGAACAGTTTAGGAAACGTCTGATTCAGTATTTGTTTGCATGATTTTTACAAGAATATGTTACTGTACATTAACATCCATGTGTTACAATTTAATTCTAAGACAATTATCAGTATCTCGTTCTATTTCCCTTAGTACGGTGAATTTCCAAAAGTCTTTTCGTCATTGTTCCTATCGTCTTGTTTATGAGCTCAATGTCGAGTTTCCTTAGCGTCTCCTTCACGCGGGATTTGAATGTATGGAAATCTTCTCGAACTATTTTTTGTTCAAGGGCTTGCCTGTCAAGCTCTCTTTTGACATTGTTGAAGACATTTTCGATAGGATTTAAATCTGGAGAGCGGGGTGGTATTTTGATGAATGTTGCCTGTATATCACTTAGGGCTTCCATCGCAGCTTTGCTTGTTTGCGAAGGATCATTGTCCATTACAAACAGTCTGTCTTTAGTTGCGTCGTTACTGTCACTTAATTCATGTAAAGCTGGTCCAAGGGTATTGCGAATGAAACCAGCAAAATACTGTCCCGTCATCTTCTCATACTCCTCTATAAGAACAACCCCCCTTCCATACGAAATGGCAACAAGGAGGTGAAGTCGTCTCCCCCCTGCCAAGTCTTTGGAGCCCTTGGCTGTGACAATTAGCCCTTCGTTTGGCTTTCTGAGAATTCTCGCTTTCGGCCTTAAGCTTTCTCTATGTGGGTTGTTTTTGTGTACAAAAGACACCGCATCTAAATACAACAGAATTTCTTCGTTCCAGAACTGTTGGTTGTAATTCTTCAGCTTCTCGATAGAATATTTCCTCCGGAGAGATTTGTCTTTTTCTGATAGAATACCTTTCCGTCCTCGGCTGTAAACGTTTATAGCCAGCGTCATTGAGTACCCGCACAACCGTTCTATAACTGACATTTGACATTTTCAACGAACGCATTATGTCTTTGACAGATACGTTGGGATTCTCGGCTCTCATTTTCAAAATTCTCGAATTATATGGCTGGTATCTCTAGCGCTTAATATTCTTTTCCTGCCTCTCTTGCCGTTATTTTCAGATATCGTTACTTCTTGCCTGCTCGTAGCGACACGGTATACTAAAGACACAGGTACTCCAAGCTCTGATGCTATTTCTCTATATGATTTTGATTCATGCTTTCTTAAACACTTGATCATAGCTCTAGTTTCAGGTGAAATTTTTTGTAGAACACCATTGCAGAAGACAATATATACTACGATAGCATAAAACAACCGCCTCGACTCATATATGAAAACAGTCTAAATTTCATTTCTCAGTTCGTTAACAGTAAAAATGTCTTTTGGGGATGTCTTATTAAACGTCACATTCTATAACTTTGCAGCCTCACCTTCACTGTTCAACTCGAGCGAGGAGCCTTTAATACAGCCTCGTTTTCATGCAATACACATTTTCGCGTTTGAAGCCTAATATCTTTGTCAATACCTGGTAACTACAAGCGTAGACAACTTGCTATCAATTGCAAAGAGCTACATAGGCTTCCCGAAGGCCGATACCCAAGCTCTTTCTTATTTCAAGACCGTTCTGTATATTTTTCGTGCCCGTCCACACCGATGTATGCGCTCGTGGCTTCAGTGGCAAATTATGACGTCACAACAACCACCCACATAAAAACTGATGTCATTTTTGAAACAAGCGTGTCAAGTTTACTCTTGGTGCTTAATTTCATTCTCATATCTCGAAAAACAAGAAATTCAGACTTCAGACAATGCCTGCCAGATTACTTGGAACGCTAGATTGAATTTTCTACTCAACGTAACAACTCCCCTCCCCCCTCTGAAAACAATGTTGGTTTACTGTATGATAAAACCTTTTCAGCTGCATATCAACATTCACATCACGCAGTAGCACCCTTCGACATAAGAAAACAACATTGTTTTCAGGGGGAGGGGGGATTGAGTCCGTGATTTGTGCTTGGAATTGTAAACACTCTTTCATGGGAAAAAGGCTGGAAATATGATGGGTGTTCCAACAAATTCTGGCCGGCATTGTAGATGTTGCCGAGCTTATTGTAGCGAAGAACATAAAAGTAGACAACGAACTATACGCACTTGCTAAGGAGCAGAAAAACGAAGGGAAAACTGATCTGGCTATGTTCATTCTTGGAAAGTCGCAGAAAAGTCTAAATGACTTGTTAAGCTCAGCTTGGAAAATGGAGCATGCACCTCAAGCTATCGAAAGGAGCAAGACAACAAGAATGGAAATGATACAAAAGGAACTGGAGCAGGATTGTACATTTGGTTGCCACAGGAATTGGATAACCTGTGCATTGGAAGTGTTGAGAAATAACAGTATCAATGTCTTTGTATTCGCAGTATCATTGAGAGAGCTGTTGTTGAAGGGACGTGGAAAATATCGCAATTTGATGATAATTGGCCCAGCTAACTCTGGGAAAACGTTTATGCTTAACCCCTTGAATGATATCTTCATAACGTTCATTAACCCTGCAAACACGAGTTACGCTTGTATAGGGGCAGAAAAGGCAGAAATTATCTTCTTAAACGACTTTAGGTATAGCAATGAGATCTTGGCATGGAAGGACATGCTACTACTGCTAGAAGGCCAACCACTTCATTTTTCTGCACCGAAATCAACATATGCTCAAGACATCTATTTTGACAAGGACACACCCATTTTGGCAACAAGCAAAGAGCGCATTCGGTACATTGGAAAGTACAACACGACAGATGAGAAAGAAAATGAGATGATGGAAGCAAGATGGCGAATTTTTGAATTTCGGCATCAAATACCCGAATATGATCAAAAGGACATACCAAAATGCAAGAGATGTTTTTCAGAATTAGTCATGATGGGACGTGACATTTAATTTCATCATGACACTGAATATCGTACATTTGTATTCATTCTAATTTTCCTGTTTTCACGTTTGCATTTAAAAAGTTAACATAAGTATGAAAAGACCCCTTCTGTCAGTTAGCTATGACAGCTCATTGTAATCTCTATTTTGTTATGTTATACATGTGTACTTGATGGGTAGTGAGCACATTTACTCTTTATAAAAATATTCAGCAACGAGTCAGCAACGGGTCAGCAAACGGGTCAGCAGTTCAAACATATAAAATCCTATTGGACTCAGCGAGTCAGCACGGGTCAGCACTTCTTTTTTAAAATATATATATATATTTTATAAAAAAGTGTTGCTGACTCGTGCTGACCCGTTGATAGCAAAGCATTTCAACATCGCAAATTGCTGACCCGTTTTGCTGACTCGTTGCGCTCATTGCAGACCCGTGATTAACAATCTGTTTATTATGCAAGGTAAATTGTTTCCGAAAACAAGCCATTGCTGGTCATACAAGCATACACATTGTTGCAATCAATACTGTACATCCTATCATATACACAATTACAATTAGAAATTAAAAACACATAGAAAATATAGTGGCACAAATATGTATATGTCTTGCTGGTGGCAATCAAGATTAAAGTTGGTGCATTACAGTAACTAAAACTTTACATTATACGGTAAGACTGTTAATCATTTAATACTTAATTCGTTCCCCTTGGTGGAAATTATCATTTTCATTCGTTTAGGCATTGACTCAATTATTGTATCGATTTTTTCAACTGGAATAGATTTCAATACATTCACAACTCTTTGTTGAAATTGCTCCTTTGATTCATAGGAAATGTTACAATCAATCGCTTCTTGTTTGAGTATTCTTTTCGCCATTGCAAAAACATTCTCAATAGGATTTATGTCTGGACTTCTTGGTGGAATCGGAAAGAGTTCAGAGTTTACACGTTTCATAGCTTGTTTTGCCTGACCACTATTTTGTGAAGGGTCTCCATCTTGTATCCACATGCGACTATTCTTTCCAGAAGCTTCAACTAATGACTGAAAATTTCTGTCCAAAAAGTTTGAGAAGTATTTTCCATTCATTTTTTCGTAATACTCTGTGCAAATAACCCCCTTCCCAAAGCTAATAGCAACAACAAACTTCATGGTGCAGCCCCCTGTTCCGCATGCCTGTCCTTTTGCAGTGCAGCCTTGCAGCAAACCCTCCGCTTTTGATCTCCAAACTCTTCCACACGGAGCAAGTGCTTGGTCTTTAGGATTCCTTTTGTACACAAAGCCGACAGCATCTAAATAAAAAGCTATTCTCGATTGCCAAAAGTCTTCACTGTGATCTCTGCTAACGGTTTTTGCGAATTTCAAACGTCTCTTTTTGTCAGTATCTGTCTGGAGTCCTTTCTTGCGTGCCTGTAAATAGTTAAACCCATTTGCATTTAGAAATCTTGTAACAGTTCTTCTAGACACATTTCGTAAATCTGCGCGCTCCATCAACCTTTGAACAGTCCAATTGGGATTATCTTTTCGTATTGTTGTTATTAGTCTAAGCAACCTCCTCTTCATTCGATGTGATATTTTGGATGGCCTTCCCCCTGTTTTTCCTCCCTTATAATTTCCTGTCCTTGCCTCAAACGATTCCTTCCTTATTCTGTAAATGTGTGCCCTTGAAACTCCAGTTTCTTTACCAATGTTTTCCACTTTTTCATTTTGTTGCAAGAAAACAAAGCTCGCGTTTCAGGTTTTATGCATCTTGGTCGAACCATTTTTTTGCAGAATAAACATTCCTGAAGTTCTTTGCATTCTATTAACATTTGACGTCAAATTATATTTCCCAATACCAACGATTTCCATATATGGTTTTCTCAATTCACTCTCCTACAATTTTGCCGAATTACAGCGAGGGGGGCATATTCTAACCACATTTATGGCCTTTTTTACCCAAATAATATATCACATATAGAGACAATCCTGGGCAAAAGGCTACGAGATTGGTGCTGTAAATTTGCTATCTAAATGAAATTTCACGTTTAGAGAGATAAAAATTTGAAAGGCCCCCCTCCCCCCTTAGTCGATGTTGTGGAATAGTAACAGTGGAGCTCCTAGAACAAAACTAACTACTTTTTAGTGAAAACAACATTGATTAGGGGGGGAGGGGGTGTGATCTTTGAATAATGTACAGAAAATCCTTGATCACATATTTGTGGATGGGATCGATGAAGTAAACAGAATTGTTTACGAATTTGACGGTTGCTATTACCATGCTTGTAAAGAATGTCTTGATAATAAAATAATCAAAACTTTGGCATCACATTTTGAAGGGGAGTCTAAATTAACTGCTGAAGAGATACGCAGCTTTGATCAAGCACGTGACAACTTTTTGAAAACAGAAGATATACGATTATAAAAATGAAAGAATGTGAGTGGAAAAACTTCTCCAAAGCAAAGCTGGTGAAGAAATACGCATGTTTATAGATCAAAACAAAATACATAATAGTGACAAAGGTGAGATATCATTACGTCAGTTATTTGATGATATACGAAATGAGCGGGTATTTGGCGCGCTTGAAGTTGATATTCAAGAATTGAAAGAGAAATTCAAAGAGTTTACACCAATATTGAAGAATGCAACTGTGCGATTCGACGATATCAGAGAATATATGCAACAAGTGGTTGCGGATTGTGGGTTCTCAACTGCCGATAGGCGATTATTAATAAATTCATATTTTGGTTTAAACACTGCTTTGGCTTAATGGTACCGTGACCATGGATAAAAAATTACAAAAGTACAATGTTTCATACAGTACAAAAGTAAGTAAAATCATCTTCAAAGATTTTGTGGAAAACATCACTAAAGATAGACTGCGAGGAGATAAAGATCCATCTTCTTCTATCAGAGCTGAAACTCAAAAAAGTTAATTGGAATTTCGGCTTTTGGAATTACAATCATGAATAAAACAAAACAAAGAGAAGTAAGTTATCTAGTGAAAGGAAGACCGTTTAGAAAAAAAACATTGGTCAAATCTTAAATGGACAATTACTTGAAGATAATATAATTGAAGCCATATCTCCAAAAAATAAAATACATGAAAATGAAGCGCATTATATCACTTGGAATGTTTTATTCTACGCAAAACTAAGAATGCTTCAATGCTATTATGATTTTTTTGTTGAAGTTCTAGAGCCAAATTCGTTCGAATTTTGCAAGATGGGCACTGACAGCTTATATATATGGCTTAAAAACGGCAAAGCGTTTGATGAAAATGTCAAACCACAATTGAAAGAAAATAGAGAATATGATAATCTAAAACAACAATTCTTTAATACTCCTTCTGCCAAATTCGGAAACGTACTCCGAGAAACGTTAAACTTGAATTCGAAGGGACAAATATGATAAGGCTAATGAAAACTTTATATTAGTTTAGCGTCACCGGCCCGCATCATTTTACGTGCCTGCACAAAAAAATTCATTATTTTAAAAAATTTCATTACTGCAATACAAATTGACAATTCTTAACAAGAACAATACACCATCCACTTTATTTTGCTTGCCTACCCACCACCGACCATCGCAGCACGGTTAAAATGATGTCCAATTTGCTCTTGCATGCGTCTAATCACTTCGCCAGTGTTCCGATCTAATAATGGTAGCGAAATTTCATTCAACATTCGATTACGTAATCGAATAGTATTTCCCACGTTTCCTGACGTGATGAAAAGAGAGAGGACAATAGTGAGCAAATCTGAAATGGCGACCACTGTGAGCGTGCGAGTTCGCTCAGGACAGGAAGTTCTAATGCCTTGGACTTTTATAGACCTTATTGAACATTCCCTGATGGTAAGTGAGTTGCTGGAACAAATTAAAGTAGGTAAATTTGAACATGCAAAATTTAAAGCAACAGAAAAACTCTGCAATATTGAACATTTAAAAGTCATTGACTGCACAACATCCATAAGTTACAAATTGTTGGAAGAAATTATGGCTTTGTCTCAACAGATATCGTTGGAAAGGCTAAACAGTTTGGAATGCTGTACTTCACAATAAGTGTAAAAACTGATTGTGAGTGCAGTTCCGAAAAACACAAGGACAAAGAAAAACCTAATGCTTTTAGTTTGCTGATGTCTTCAGCTCTATCTGAAAGAGCTAATCTGGTACCTAAAATTATCGAGTTTCCAAAGAATCAGAAAGAGGAGCAATATAATGTTATCATTAATTATTTGGGATCCCAAAACTGTTCATTCGCTGAAGGTACTGCAACTGTTGGCAACCGTTTCTTGCAAAGATTAAGCAATGCATTGTGGTACGTCGATGGCCAAACTGCAACCATGGAAAGAGAATCGAACCGGAAATTTCCAGATAGTTTCAAGAGGTTCTTTGGTTTCAACAGGCCGGAGAAATCAAAACATTGAAAAAGGGAAATTTCGAGTCTTTCTGGAAACAAATTGTCCGAGCTTTCCATTGGTTTGAAAGAGGTAGTTCAAGCAATGGTGTTTGGGAAAGCAGTGGAGTGGTGGTAATTGAAAATTGATTGCCTTAAAATGGCTGAAGCGATGGATAGCTATGCAGCCTCTCTCGCCATGACAAATTCAAAAATGATCAAATTACATGCCACCCCTCACAGTGGCTTTGAAGAAAAAGTAAATGTCAAAGTTCTCCCTGTGAAGGAAGCTCCACATCCATAGCTGTCATCACTCAATGAAAAAATTGCAGATTCTGAACCTTTTCATGCCTTAAATGTCTTAGAATTCATTGAATTCAAGGATAGGAAAGAGCTGTACACGCTGATTCACACACATTTACACCTTACAGGGTTGTCTGTAAAATCTGTGCACTATGTATATATTCCTGGTGGACAAAAACCAGCGCTACATTTTGTATGGGGTATAACAGATGACAGCGAGTCTGAGCTCATCAAGAAATCAACCGACGTCATAAAAAGTATTGAAAAAGAAATTCCCAACTTTGAATGGAGAATTACAAAAAAAGCTTTCCAAGATTCATTTGGATATGTGACATCGTCAAAAGTTAGTCTTAGGGCAATGTTTAGAGATTTGACTAATGACAAGTCAGCTGCGATAAATCTCACAACTGCTGAAATCGACCAGCGTATGGAATTTGCTCTTCTTGCCGAAGATAGTGGAATTTTAGTTGATCTGCGAAACCAACCGCAACCTGGAAAGAAAACACAAGACAAATTCAAACTGTTCTTTGAAGAAACAGAAAAATATCTGTCAAATGATGTTGGCGTCACGTGTCAGGATCGGAGACATGGTGAGCAGTTGTATCTCGCCAAAGCCATAAGTTTTGCAGACTTGCACAAACGGGTGGTCGAGTTGGTACCCCAAGGCACACCAATACCATCAGTAAAATGGCTACGCTATCAATTTCAACCGTTAAACCCAAACGTATTACAAGGGACGAATTAAAATAAAAATGATGGTTCAAAAGAGACAAGTAAGTTTAAGCAAACTAAATCAATACTTTTTTTCTTGCATACATTCTGGTTCATATACTTTTTTATTTGTTCGCTTAAAAAACTGTTAAGATGCATTTTAGCGTTAATCGGACCAACAATTTTGTGGATGTAAATTTCTAGTTATTTGAAAATTGGTAGCCAAAATTTATTACTGCAAGACGTTGCAAAAAAAACCACATTCACAGAAATGTTTGTTCGATCTGCTCTTTCCTTTAAGACTCTTATTTCGTTTTTCAGGTTGGGATTCGACATGTCGATTCTCATTATTGCGCTGCAAGTTGGAAATATATGCGCGAATATGCTGTAAAGCAGAAAGATATTGTGACGTTAGTCAGCATGGTTGACAAACACAAGATCAAGTGCGGCAAGCCATCATACCCTGTTGCTGCGGCAGAAAGAGGGAAAAAGGTTATTGCTGGTGATAACCAAGTCATGGCAGTTGGTGATCATGACTTCACCAAATATTCAATCATTCCAACTGTTCATTTACTTGTAAGTTCACGACACGAATCGTTTGGAAAAAACCTCACTTTGTTTTTTTTGTGATAATTTTCCAACTAAGATACACAAATATAAAATTTTGGTATTATCAATTTTTTAGATAAACATTCCTGATACCATCAAAGACTCGTTCTATTGAGGAAATGTTTGCACTGGCTTCAAAGATTCAGCTTTACAACCCTCTTCAGCTTTGAGACATAGCTGTGAGCTCAAAGAAATCCTCCAAGGGCAAGGTAGAAAATGCATTATTTTTTATATACACGTCTTTTTCATAAGGAACCTTAGTTTTGCTCTCATTCTCAAGTTCCTTTTTTTTCTACAGTTTGAGCCTCTAAGTTCCTTATTAGTTATAAAAAGATGTGTATTTACAAATATGGCTGTTTATTTGATGTATTTTATGTTGATCATTTTGTCTTTGTATATCTCTTTTTGGCTCTGTGCATTTTATCCTTGGTAAACAAGGGTGTTTTTCCTTTTCTTTCAGCAACTGTAAACCCCGTTCTTCTAATGTATACTGATGGTGGTCCGGATCATCGTGTGAATTATTTATCTGTCAAAATAGCATTGATTGCTTTGTTTTGAGAATTGAACTTGGACCTACTCATAGCCCTGAGGACAGCTCCAAGCGACTCATGGGCCAACCCTGTAGAGCGAATCATGAGCATCGTTAACATTGGTCTCCAAGGCGTTGGTGTAATGAGAAGAAAGATGTCCGAAGAATTTGAAAAAGCTGTTTGTAAGTCAGTCGCTATGTTCTTAAATGTTATACTTGAACTTCGTTCTTTTGAATTGTATACCGCCCAATTAAACTATCAAAGCTTTTTTGTAGTTTTCCGTTCGAAGCTGGGAATTTACTAAATCTAGTAGAAATAGTGTTTTAGTGTTTATTCCTTTTTTTCATCTATAGCCAAAGCCAACACCGTTAAAGAAGTGAGGGATGCCTTAAAGACGGAAAATTTAAAGATGGAAATGAAATAATCGTTAAGTGACCCTGTCGAATTGCTTGAATCGCAAATGAAAAGGTTGTCATTAAAAGAAACACCTTTCAGCGTGTACAATGCAGCATCAGGCGAAAGTATTGACGAGCTGTGGACACGAATTAAAGAAATCGATAGTAACATCCAAGTAAGCTATCAAACTCGTCGTTTCTTAACGGTCTTAACGGTCGAATTTGGACCCAAACATTTTTCATATAATTCTATCCTAAACATATTGGTTTTTTTAGAAGAATAAGACAACCAAAAAAGCCTTGAAAGACTATACATCACTTAAAAAGTTTTTAGAAGGCCATTGCAAGGAAACACATTATACACTTCAAATTAAAAAATGTGCATCGTGTGACCTTTGTGGGTAAGTTTATTTTTGTTTTATATATAAAAACGAATTTCCTTAAGTAAATTTTAAATTGATCTATCTGTACATCAGACCTTTATTTGCTTTAAATTTTGTACAAATTCAGGCCTTTCATTAGTGAAAGATGCAAGACTTTGCCATTTCTGCCAGATCCCGAACTGGAAATTGATGGTCATTACAAACCATTTGACAAAATGTATGGCAAAGCAACCAAAGACGTAAGAGTTTTTGTATACAATTTTCTTGTTTGAAACGATTAAATGGCACTTTGTTTACGTCTTATGTGAGGGTGCTGCAAAGGAGAGATAGAGGAATGTAGACTCAAGCAATTTAGAACAATGATGTGGGTAGTAGAGGGAGAAGAGTTTACACGTGATGGAGATTTTGATGTCTCTTTGTGATGAAATACATGTTTATTGAGATTTATTCAGTAAGAAGTTAGAAAAGCAGACTTAAAAGTTTCTTTTATTGTAAAGTCTTGTGACGCCACACTTACTAGAAATTCGACTGTATTTTTCGTTACCAAGAAATTACATGAAACATTATTATTTTTATTTAGAATCATCCAAGTTTGGCTTCTCGTACAGCTAAAGACCGTGAAAAATTAGGATTTTCTCCATCTGTCCAACATGCAAAGAACACAGATCTTATGCTCCAATGTGAAGAGTGCAATAAATGGCGCCTGGTTTTTTCGAAGAAGAAATTGAAAAAACAACAACGACAAGCTGTGGAAAATGTATTGACAAATCTCAGTTACACTTGTGGATTACTTTTGGGTTAGTTGAGGTCATCTGCTTTAAAAATATTTCATTTTTTCATCAATTCAAACATGATTAGTGTCTCTAATGACAGGAAGGATGTAATCTCGTTCGTATTTTCAATGGTATGTTTTATGAAATTTTTTTCAGAGAGTGTGCAGTTTGGATTCGGGATCGAAATTTTCGTGAAAGACCACGACTGGGCCGACCCAGTGGAGAAGTTGTACTATTCGTGCGGATACGAACCTATCTGCATTCATTGTGGATGGTACCTCGCCGATGCAGATGAAAGCGCTAACACCTATCCACAGTGTGTAGATTGTGATTTACCTCAAGTTGTCAAACGAGTGTGAATTTGAAACAAAATAAATGACCTCATGGTTATCTTTTTCTGATTTTTCTCCTCTGCTTTTTTCTTTGCATTCAGAAAGAAATATAAAAAAGAAATATATCCCGCGATTTTGAATACTCTAGTACAGTCTAGTAATAGAGTTATGGTTTCGTTTTCCTATGAGATACACGATGAAACAGCCAAATTTGTGGAATAATTTGCGAAACTAAGTTCATGAAAATTTCTTCTATTGAAATTGCGTTTGAAGAAAAAGTAGGTCTCAAGTAATGTGAAAGCTCAAACTAGTACCGAATCTCGGACAGGCAGGATCTCTGTCGAACATGTTTGGATGAATTTGTTCCGATATTAATCAGTGATTATAGTGCAAAATGGTGTATTTGATGCGTTTTTCAGCTATATATGGCACTATAACAAAAATAATGAATAATGAATAATGAAAACATGCCGCATGACATTTACAGGAGGAAAGTGATGCTAAACTAATATAAAATTTCCGTCGGCCTAAGCTTAAATAGCAAAACTTATATCATTGAAAATTAAGATAATAAAACTTTTAAATTTAGCATGAAGGGAATACAAAAAAAAAACAATTTGATGGAGAGAATCAGATGAAATTGTACAAAGATGCGTTGGATAACAAAAAACTATTTTAGCAACAAACAGAGGACTAAAAAGAAAGTATGGCACAGTATGGCAATACGAACAAGAGAAAAGAGCATTTACACAATTGTAAAAGAATAGTGTTAGAAGATGGAATCAGCACCATCCCTTTAGAAATTTAACTTCATAAATAAACCGTTAGTTGATATTATTCTATTACTAATGAAAGTATTTAACAATGAAGAATACGAAAATCTTTTATTAATTGTTTTGTTGATAATCTCTTTCTTTTGCTATTCATCCTTTTCATTCTCTTCTTTACTTTACCATTAGATCCATTTCCATTAATTTTCTTCTTTTGAAGAATTGCATCAGCAGCTAATCCTGTTCCACCTGCGTCAGCGGCTTTTGCAGCTGATTTTGCTCCTTTGATTGCCAATCTTTTAACTGCTTGTTTTGTAAGTCTTTTATCAGCCATTTGTCCACCTCTTCTTAAAGCTTGACGAACAGCCACACATGTTAATGCTGACCCCATCTTCTTCAAATGATGATTTAAACGTTGTTTCGTAAACTTATATCCCCCACCCATCATTTCTGCCACTTCTTTCCCTCCATCATCTTTTAACATATCATCAATAACAATAGATGCGATTACACTTGCTGCTAAACTAGCCATTAATTTAATTTTACATGTTTCTTTTTTTAATTGACGCGCTAAAGATGGTCTATTCTTTTTTAACAGATCATTAGCATAAACAAATTTATCCAATGAAATTTTAGGAGCACCCGCAGCTCTCCAAAATTCTCAAGGTACAAATTGTAATGGTTTAATCATTTTTGCTCCTTTTAATTTAACTTTTGGTTTTAAAGCCTTCTGAAAGCCGGCAATTGGAGTAATTCTGATTCCAGTTTTAAGAATCCAATGTTGTAAATTTTTGAAAAGCCCTCCTCCTTTTATCTTCTTTTTCTTCTTAATCTTATGTTTATTTAATCTTTTCATGATTAATTTATACTCTGATATAATGAGAAATAGAAAAATAAAACATATTTAAACAACTCATATTCCATATATAACGGTTTTTTATTTTATCATAATTATATTTTCTTTGAGCCCATTCTCTTACAAATTCATCGTTTATATAAAATTGTCTATAATTATCAAATTAATCACGCTATTAACTTGATTTATCTGGTGGGGGAAACGCCATTTCCATAATTTTACTTATGTATATAGGATACTTCAAAGTGTTCATCTGATACAAAAGTATATAACAGTATTCCCCACGTACACTTGTATTATATGCTTGAATCTCTCTCGTCATATAATAAAGTTTAAAACGAATATGATTTGTGTTTCCATTACGTAAACTGTTTATTTTCTCACAAAATTGAATATAATCTTCTTCTAGTTTATGTCCATATGAATCAAAATAAAAGCAGTTTCCATCGATATCAAAATATACTGCTTGCAAATGTCTTCCTCTTTGTTTATATGTTCCAGTATTTAAGACAAAAGATGCAGGAAACAAAAAATGTTGTTCTTCATACAATGTTTAATGACATTTGAATTCTAACATCATTCTTAGCTAATACTTTTTTAAAAATTTGTTTTATATGATCATCTTTCTTGCAAATATTTTCTACATCTTCACATAACATTATGGTATATAATCAAGAACAACTCCTCCTCCTTCAACAATTTCCATATGATTAGAAAATATTCCAAGAGATGTTATTATATAATTTCCAGCAAATCTAGCCCTTAATTGTAATTTTAATTGTACATGTCCAGTTCTTGAATCAACTATTCTCTGGCCATTTCTCTGGTATCTTGTCTTAGTTAACATAAATGAATATATCGCATAACCATTTTTAGTCAAAAATTGATCAACATCAAACATATTATTATTCCATCTAACACATGAAACAAACCATTTAAAACAGAATCTCTGTCAGTATATTCTACCGCTCTAAGAGATGTTTTGTGATTGCTAAAAACTTGTAAGTTAAATGATTCTCCTGGAATATGCAAGTAATTGAATGGATTGTTTTCTGTACTTCCTCTGCCATGCTCTTGTCCTCTAAATATGGTAAAGCAAAATTCTGGGAGTTTCTCGTTGTATATACTTCTTTCATATACATTAAGAACTGTTTGATCAGGAAAATAATTAGTAACTCTATAATGGGTAAAAGGAAAAGACTGCGTTTGCTCGCTTGCTTTATATTTATTGATATATGCTCTCAACAATTCAGTGGTTAAATTAATTGTTCTTAGTGCCATAAGACAATGCACCCCCATTTCATTATCCACTCTCTGAAATTGTAAATGAAAACCTCTAGAACCATCATACAATTGACCGTTCAACCAAGAAGCCAAAATAGGAGTAAACCAAAATGCTACAACTTGATTATCACGATATTTAGCATTTCTTATAACTCCTTTTTATTTCCATTCGCAAAAATTGTATCTGTTGCTGATTTCCTTTTTATTTCAAATTCATTCAATACATTATAATTTGCT
Source organism: Chrysaora quinquecirrha (assembly GCA_014526335.1). Classification (NCBI taxonomy): domain Eukaryota; kingdom Metazoa; phylum Cnidaria; class Scyphozoa; order Semaeostomeae; family Pelagiidae; genus Chrysaora; species Chrysaora quinquecirrha. The sequence continues at coordinate 569,275 of JACTAT010000285.1, read as the reverse complement.
GGGTCATTTGGATCTGTATTTTCATCCAAATAAAACCCATCTCTAAACATCAATTCTTGACCAAGTCCTTTCAGATCTCTAGCTAATAAATTATACAAATAAGCTTGTTGATAATACTGACCATCTTGAGTTTCTATCATACTCTGTTCAATTTTAAAATTAACATTTTTAAACAAACTATGGACAGTGTGGTTATAAGGTATAAATCGATCTTTCTTATTGTCAGGAATATCAACTCCTTCAACTTGATTGGCATGAAGATCATGTAGTTGGATTTTTATCTCAACATTACTTTCTGCCAATTTATAAAACGTACCAGATTCTGGTACAATATGGAAATCTATATTATTATGACTCGTACCCGGAATGGGGTGAAGTGGAAGAAAAGTACTCCACCCCAAACTCTGAATTTCAGTTTTAAGTAATTTATCAGGTTCATAATCCAAACTTTGCCCAACACTCACATCAAATTGTCCACGATTTGATTCCACATTTGTCACTCGATCAGATATTGTTCCTTTAGTCTCCATATCTTCTCTAACAGATAACTCTGAACCAATAAACACAAATGTTCTACTCTAATAATATATTACTAACTAAAATATTGTTTAAAATTCAAAGAACAAATACAATATGATTAATGCATCATGTTATATTTTATTTTATTTCTCAACAATCTCCTGTCTCTTTGTTTTAAAAATCTTGTTGCATCTTTAACAATAGATGAATAACTATTAACCATTTTATTATATTGTTTTTATTTTATTTTTTTTAACTTTATTTAATTCTTTTTTAATATTGGTTGATTTCTTCTTTTTCTTTGTCTTTTATTCTCTTTCTCTAATTTTTTTGATATTTTTTATTTCAAGGAGTTAATGTCATAGATGGTTTTGGTTTATCACCTTCTAAGTTATCTGTCGAAAAAGGAGTCACACTTTTTATATATTCCTTTTACCCAATAGATTATCTCCTTTAATTTGTGCTTTTTTAACAGCTTCCATTGCCTTTCAAAATTTTGTTGTTAAATGTTTTTTAATTGTTTGGGCACCTTCTACCATTTTATTCAATACTTTTCTTTTCAATTTATTTATTGGTTCAGGTGCTTTGCCAATTGCTGTACGTGGTAAACTTTCTGTTTTTGCTTTGCCTTCTTAAAAAATGTTTGTCATCCATTTTTAATTAATGTCGTTCCTGCTTTCCTTAAGTTTGCAAATAAAGATCCCCCATACAATGGTCTATGCATAGATATAATCCCATCATGAATGCTATTTCTAAGTAATCCTCCACTTCCACCAAAAAATCTTTTATCAGTAATAATACTCCCCATTTTAAGAACTTCAGTTCAACACTAAAAAAAAATGTTAATGTCCGTATAATGAAACTCATTTTACATATAACAAAAAATTATATTATTAATAATTGTTATCGCTATTAACTATTTATTTTCAAAACTGTCATTTTGTTATATATAACAAATGGGATGGAAAATCTCTTCTGCCAAATCACCATATATAACAAATGGGACAGAAAATCTCTTCTACCAAATCACCATATTTCATTTGATTCATGTTGAATTTGTTTTCTGATTTCTTCCCTTTTCCTCACATTTTCCATGCTCGAATGCAACTTGTATTTCTTCAAATTCTCGTTTACAACTTTCTTTTTCTGATTATAACATATAATAATTCTTCATATAACATAATTCTTCATATAATAATTCTTCATTTTCTGATTATAACATATAATAATAATAACATATAATCATTCTTCTTCATTTCATTTTCTAAAGAAGTAAATAGTTCTTCTTCTTTTCTTTGCATCTTCATCCTCACTCAGCACTGCAGGATCATCTGTGATATCATTCAGCTTATAGCTTGTATACACGTCTCCAAAGAAAACAGCACTATTTTCATATCTCAAGATCATGTGATTCTTAGCTTTCAATAATGCGTACAAGTCAAGCAATCTCTCATAGCTTATTATATAATCGATGTATTTTCTCCTTAAGAGAAACACTTGAGTTTGAGGTTTTCTCTCGAGAACCCTTGATTCAAAATCGTATCTTTTCCTAACTGGCACTTCTTCTCCTCTACTTCTCATCTCTGCATCTTCAGCATTTTCTGCAATCACTCTTCTGTGTCTTTTATCATCTTTTATGTTGAAAAATTTCAATTTGTGAGCCACTTGTGCTATATCTTTATTATTCACTTCACTAGCCATGGTGTTTTTGATTTAACACTAATTTGTAGTCACACTTTATATACTTTTATTTTGATTGAAATATTGAATTAATTAGGCATATGTCAATCATTATGTCAATCATATTTATAACAAATTATAACATTAAAACAAATAAGATTCAAATTTTTGCATTTGCTTTTCACTTACCTCACTTTTCCCTTTTACCATCAAGGAAACTGAAATTTCCTCATTTCCTCAAAAATTATTCGCACAAAAGCCTCGCAGATGGTTCGGCCCCATTATATACTACTTTAACTAATTAACTTGATACCTAACAATTTAAATAAATAACTTACCAACTAACTAAGTGACTAACTATCAAATCAACTAACTAATTAACTAATTAACTAACTAACTAACTAACTATCTAACTAACAAGTTATCTAACTAATCAAATAACTCAACAACAAAATATTGCACTGGTTGGCTGACAATCTAGATAACTAAGTAACTAAATACCAACCTAATTAGCTAAATAAACAACATACTAACTAATTAATTAACAAACCAACAAACTAACGAACTGAAAGAATAACCAACGAACCACATTACTGGCTTACTGTATGTTAGATTCTTTTTACTTCATAACGATGAGTGCAAGTAACAAAGCTGACTGATTGTATTTACTAAATTTCATGTGAAGAGATTATAGGGAGCAGAGAAAGCTTCAAGTGGAAGAGTGAGATCCAGATCATATTCAAACTAACTTACTAGCTACAACACAGGGTATGGTCACATACTGGCTAACTACCAAGCTAACGAACTAACTAACTTACTAAGGCCTAATGTACATTACAGAAAAAGTGAGCTTTTTTCAGTCATTAAGGGTTTAAATTGTTTCCGGCATAGTGTACATGGATATACTTTTATTTTGTTTTTGGCTTGTAATTTTAGGCGCGATCAAAGAGGTCCTATTAGCAAAATGGTTGTGGTCCGACGATGCTCAAAAAGATTAGCAAAACTCATTAGTATTGTTTCATAATCCCTTAACCCTCTCATGCCCAGCGTCCCAGTAGGTCCCAGAGGTAAAAAATTAGTCGAAAAATCAAAGTTTTCAGAATAGGGTGAAATTCATGTCAGGGGGCAAGTTTTGGGTGCTGATTTCGAAAATCGAATTCATTTTCAAAATTTTGACGTTAAGGGGTCAAATCAGGGGTTAAAAGGGAAAGGGGCAAGGGTTTCAAAACATCAAAGAACCATTAGAATTGTATGAAAATTTGAATATGGGGTGAATTTTAGGTCCTGATTTCGAAAATTTAATTAGTTTTTTAAATTTTGACGTTTAGGGGTCAAATCAGGGTAAAAAGTGGACAGGGGCAAGGGTTTAAAACATCAAAGAACCATTAGAATTGTACAAAATTAGTAATTGGGGTCAATTTCGGGAGCTGATTTCGAATATCTAACTAGTTTTTAAAATTTTGACGTTTAGGGGTCAAATCAGGGGTAAAAAGGGAAAGGGGCAAGGATTTCAAAACATCAAATAACTACTAGAATTGTACAAAATTAGTAATTGGGGTCAATTTCGGGAGCTGATTTCGAATATCTAACTAGTTTTTAAAATTTTGACGTTTAGGGGTCAAATCAGGGTAAAAAGGGAAAGGGGCAAGGATTTCAAAACATCAAATAACTACTAGAATTGTACAAAAATTAGTAATTGGGGCAATTTCGGAGCTGATTTCGAATATTTAACTAGTTTTTAAAATTTTGACGTTTAGGGGTCAAATCAGGGGTAAAAAGGGACAGGGGCAAGGATTTCAAAACATCAAATAACAACTAGAATTGTACAAAATTAGTAATTGGGGGCAATTTCGGGAGCTGATTTCGAATATCTAACTAGTTTTTAAAATTTTGACGTTTAGGGGTCAAATCAGGGTAAAAAGTGGACAGGGGCAAGGGTTTAAAACATCAAAGAACCATTAGAATTGTACAAAATTAGTAATTGGGGTCAATTTCGGGGCTGATTTCGAATATCTAACTAGTTTTTAAAATTTTGACGTTTAGGGGTCAAATCAGGGTAAAAAGGGAAAGGGGCAAGGATTTGAAAACATCAAATAACTACTAGAATTGTACAAAATTAGTAATTGGGGTCAATTTCGGGAGCTGATTTCGAATATCTAACTAGTTTTTAAAATTTTGACGTTTAGGGGTCAAATCAGGGTAAAAAGGGAAAGGGGCAAGGATTTCAAAACATCAAATAACTACTAGAATTGTACAAAATTAGTAATTGGGGGCAATTTCGGGAGCTGATTTCGAATATTTAACTAGTTTTTAAAATTTTGACGTTTAGGGGTCAAATCAGGGTAAAAGGGACAGGGGCAAGGATTTCAAAACATCAAATAACAACTAGAATTGTACAAAATTAGTAATTGGGGCAATTTCGGGAGCTGATTTCGAATATCTAAATAGTTTTTAAAATTTTTACGTTTAGGGGTCAAATCAAGGGTAAAAGGGACAGGGGCAAGGGCTTGAAACATCAAAGAACCATTTGAATTATATGAAAATTTGAAAATGGGTGAATTTCGGGTGCTGATTTTGAATATCTAAATAGTCTTTTAAACTTTTGACGTTCAGGGGTCAAGTTGGCGTAAGGGGGTAAATTGGGGCAAGAAATTCATGACATCAAGATCAAAATTGTATGAACATAAGTAAATGGGGGTGAATTCCAAGTGCTAAGAGCAAATTCGGTCTGACAAACATAGCAACTTGGTTAACTCGTTGGGAAATGTGGTAGCTTTGAAAAAAGCTGTTTTATTAGTAGGAGCAAAGCAATGAAAAGGCTCTGCAAATTAGACATCTTCAGCGTCTTGAGACTGACTGCTGGGCACATCAAATTCTCTAGCAATATGAAATTGATTCCAGCAATCTCTTCCTGTTGTATTGGAGCAAAGTGCCAAAGGATCACCAGGATTGGAACATTTCTTGCAAGCATATGATGTTTTCTTGTGGCATATTCGACATTTCAGCCTTTTCTCTTTGCTTGATGTCTCTTCCAATGCAATTGTCTTTGGCTCATGGCGACCTTTTCTTGGGGAAGCAAGTGCCGATTCCAGTGGTCTTTTCTTTGCGCGAGGCTTTTCAGATGGATAGTGAAGAATATCCATGCGTCCATGAAACATTTTAAATTTGGCATACCAGATACGAATCGCCTCAAAACGGAATGAACTTTGAGATAATGCATTTTTGGACAACTGATCGTGAAGATAGGGACAGTTGCGCCACAAGGTATGGGCATTCACCAGCACATACATCTCACAAAGGCTATCGAAAATTCTGCTTTGCTTTCTTACACTTCTGCATTCGGTGCTGTAATATGACAACTGCTGATTCGTTCTGTCAACCCATCCGTATATTTCGCGATATAACGAAGCAACTTTTGGTACATGAATGATGACCTTTTCTCTTCCTTGGTTAACTTCGATTGTTTCCCAGTGCTGGCGTCCAGATTCGATGTCGTTATCCAAAAAAACTACCACATTGTTGTCATTCCAGTAGGTAAGATTTAGGTAGTTCTTATGCAGAGCCTTAGAAAACCCTCGAAAGAAGGCTCTGGCTGAATGCAGATTGTCCTTATGACTACTTGGAAGATGGGCTGTGTTACCTCTCTGTGTAGCGATCAATCTCGTGTTCCATTTGCTCTTCGCATCTTCCATCAGTTTAGTTGTAGGAAAACCACTGTCCATGACGACCAAACGACCACTATCTTTAAATTCCGAAATCAGCTGTTCCACAATGTCATAATTCTTGCCATTTTCAGGATTCTTGTATGTTTTTTTACCAACCTTGACAACATGGTTTGCAACAAAATTTCCTCCATGTGTCCCCTTGTCACTCACTTTGCAAATTGTCCAACCCATTCTTACTGGTTTGTCGGGATTTCTAATCTTGTAAGGGTTTCTTTTACTTTTGCTTGTAACTCTTCCTTCGTCTATACACATTTTCCAGCCAAGTGACCATTTTGACAAGGACTTTTCTCTTAAATATTCCATACCAGCATTGATATTCTGCAGTGGGTGGTAGGAAGGATGATCTTTTCAGGGCAGTGTTGAAGGTTTGACAACTCGGAAATGCTTGAGCATCAACCTGAAAACTTCACGACTCATGGTCTTTTTATTTCTGGTTGGGATTTCAGAGGATCTTCGCTCCAAGCCCATCTGTATTGCCGATAACCAAGAAGCCGTAAATGCCATTTAATTGCCAAGAAGCCTCTCATGAAATTGATGCCCGCCTCATCTGTGGAGATTTCTCCAACTTTTTCAACAAATGCGGATCGGCAGAACCATGCTCATTCGTGCTCTCAATGCAAATGATGATAAATTCGTCATCCATGATGCTTTCAATGACTTCATGAGGACTTGTGTCAGGTTGAAAAACAACAGCAGGCTTACCATACTCGGGTAGATGGTCCAAAGGCTCGATGGCGTTTTGTGAATTTGGTTCTGGCACTGTTGACCAGTGACAGCAGGCAGCTTGGTCGTCGTCACTTTCGATGCCTTCAGGGTCGTACAATTCATTTTCATCGCCAGAAAAGATCTCTTCATTGTCTTCAAATGACAACTCAGATACAGAGGAGATGTCACTTACACTTTCGTTGTCGGAAATGTCACTTTCAAACTCAAAATCCATTGCTAAAAATTTTAAGCATCTGACATTTCACGACAAGACTTTGAAAGTACCTGCAGCACTTCGCTTATTGTCGTCATGGTCATTTTAATTTCCCGCCATATCTTGAGAATAGGCCCAGTCCTTTTCGGAATTCATCTCCGCAATTCATTCGATTCATAGGATTCATACGATTTCTGCTACAGCTACAGCTTTATACCGTATGTAAATCATGATGTCAATATATTTGTAAAGGTTTGTAAAATACTTTTCAAAAATAACGTTGAAATTTTTATTTATTCTTCATTACATGATAAAGCAAATTTCCCTAAATAGCCCATCAATGTCAAAGTTTCGTAAATTCGAGATTGCTCTACATTGTTAATGTTCCCGAGGATGTTAATTAGCTGTCTACATCCACCCCCATTTCAAATTTTCGTACAATTCTTAGGGTTATTGGATGTTTGAAACTCTTGCCCCTATTTACCGATGCACCCCCGATTTGACCCCGCAACGCAAAATTTAAAAAAAAGAGTTAGATATTCTGAATCAGCTCCCGAATTTGACCCGCAATTTCTTATTTTTATACAGTTCTAGAGGTTATTTAATGTTTTGAAACCCTTGCCCCCTGTCCCCTTTTTGCCCCTGATTCGACCCCTAAGCGTCAAAATTTTTAAAACGACCTAGATATTCGAAATCAGCACCCGAAATTCACCCCATTTTCACATTTTCATACAATTCTGATGGTTCTTTGATGTTTCGAAGCCCTTGCCCCTGTCCCTTTTTACCCTGATTTGACCCCTAAACGTCAAAATTTTAAAAACTAGTTAAATATTCGAAATCAGCTCCCGAAATTGCCCCAATTACTAATTTTGTACAATTCTAGTAGTTATTTGATGTTTTGAAATCCTTGCCCCTTTCCCTTTTTACCCTGATTTGACCCCTAAACGTCAAAATTTTAAAAACTAGTTAGATATTCGAAATCAGCTCCCGAAATTGACCCCAATTACTAATTTTTGTACAATTCTAGTAGTTATTTGATGTTTTGAAATCCTTGCCCCCTTTCCCCTTTTTACCCCTGATTTGACCCCCTAAACGTCAAAATTTTAAAAAACTAGTTAGATATTCGAAATCAGCTCCCGAAATTGACCCCAATTACTAATTTTTGTACAATTCTAATGGTTCTTTGATGTTTTTAAACCCTTGCCCCCTGTCCACTTTTTACCCCTGATTTGACCCCCTAAACGTCAAAATTTAAAAAAACTAATTAAATTTTCGAAATCAGCACCTAAAATTCACCCCATATTCAAATTTTCATACAATTCTAATGGTTCTTTGATGTTTTGAAACCCTTGCCCCCTTTCCCCTTTTAACCCCTGATTTGACCCCCTTAACGTCAAAATATTGAAAAATGAATTAGATTTTTGAAATCAGCACCCAAAACTTGCCCCCTGACATGAATTTCACCCTATTCTGAAAACTTTGATTTTTCGACTAATTTTTTACCTCTGGGACCTACTGGGACGCTGGGCATGAGAGGGTTAATGGTGAATCGACGTTTACATCTAACTTCTTTTAAAAATTCCTTTCGAATTTTCCACTTTTTGGCAAGCAAACTTATTGACATGGACAATCATCAAGCATTTCAGCTTTTTGCTATTATACTTCTGCTTTTGGAGGCCAATAGGCAACACAGGTATCAAAGATTCTTTTTGTACATGTATATGTGTATATAAGGCTTCGTAATTCACAAGCAGAGTTATTGGCTATAGAGCATTTTCTGTATTTGTATCAACGTCAACGCGCTTGGGTGTATCACAGAAGAAACTGTGAATTTGTAGATTATGAAACAATTGATTTAAATGCTAACCTAGATCTAGATCCAAACCATTGACAAGTTAATCTTGCTCTTTCTCAGGCAAGAGTCTCAATAGAGTGGGCTTTCGGAGTTTTAAAAGGCAAGTGGAGGATCTTGTTGAATAAAGTCAGTTTGGAGCCATCTCTTGCTGCAGATCTTGTTGTTGCATGTGCATTGCTTCATAACATTTCTCAAGAGAGAAAGGAACCAGAAGAAACTATCCTAGATCCATACGCAAAAGAAATGTTTAAAGAAAACGAACCTTTTTATCGTGAAAGAGCTCCAGAGAATGCATGGGGCAAAGTAAGAGATCTTTTTGTTGAATTTTATACACAGTTGCTAACAATGAGTCAACCTTTTTATAGACATGAAAAACTAAACAAAAATGATTGAAGGCTGAAACTTGAATACATTTTGTTACTGACTTTATGCTACTATGAGTTCTGTTATACTATACTGATAGTTCATATCTATGTTTTGTTCATGTTTCCAATTTAAATATAAAAAAAATCAATCTTCTTCTTCTGATTCAAAAGACCCCTCTCTTCTCTTACCCGAGAAAATTTTTGCAATTTTTATAAAAGTATGTTCCTTGTGTTTTCTGCTGTTATTTTGTACTTCAGTCTTTCTTACTTCATTCATTATTGCAAGGCTTCTCGTTCCAAAACCTCCTTGACAATGTCATAATATTTTGGCACATTGCTCACACTTCCACTTTTCATGCTCTTGTCTGCTGCTTCTTTGTACCTGTCCTTTCAATATCGCAGTTATTTCTTCACTTTGTGCATCATTTTCTTGCTCAAAAGTTTTCGTTTACCTTGCTCAAAATTCTGCGCCATGCTGCTGAATTTTGATGGCTTTCAAGATAAACAAAGCACTCAAACCATGCATGCATCAAAGCATTGATTTGTTATGTAGATCATCTACCACTAGCTTGACTATCAGTAACTTTTGCTTAGGTTTTCGCAACTTACGCCATTTGTCTTTTCGAAATTTGAGGGGTTGCTTCTCTCTGGCTGAAAATAAGACTAATTGATCCATTTTGAATAGGGGACATTGGTTGATACGTGTCATAGAAAAAGGGGAACTGTGTTGGCCTTTGAATTGGTGTGAAATTGAAATTATTAAAGCGAGAAAGATTTCTTTCAAACAACAGAGTGCTTGTTCTTGAGACAAATTGAAATTTGAAATGACGTAGTCAGTGGTGTTGCTCTGTTCTGTTCTTTAGTTGGATGTTGTATATCATCATCTTCCTGATCATTTGAAAAATAGTTTTTGTTCAAAAGTCTTCTGAAATGCGCCATTGCTGTGCTACACATGAAAATGTATCGAACTAAGTGTAATCATTCAAATTTATCAAAAGCGATGCGGCAGAGCATTAATCCTATAGCAAATTTATGTTGACATATAATAATTTTGAAATAGTTTTCAAATCAAGCCGGTTGCACAAACCCTGTGGTTGAAAAAGCTTGCTAACTGCTTTTTCAAGCTGTAGTGTACATTAGGCCTAAGTAACTAGGGAATTGACTTTCTAGCTATTCTTACAACTAACATTGTAACTCACGAACTTACAAACTAACTCACTACCTAGCTTGTTAATAAAACTATGTAACAAACTGATATACTAGCTAACTAACTAACTGACTTAGAGGCCATGCTTACTAACTAACATTGTAACCCACTAACCAAGTAACTAACTACGTAAGTAATCATTAAGTATTTACATAACCATATTGTTTACTTATCAACTAACAATCTAAATAGCTAACTAATTGATTAACCTGTTACAATACGAACTTAAGAACTAACTTACTACCAAACTTACAATCTATGCTTACTAAATAACTATCTCTGAATCTAAATAACTAGCAATCTAACCAACGAACTAAAAATACAAACTAACTAACCAACTATCTAACTAACTCACTAACTAACTCACTAACTAACTAACCAACTAACTAACTAGGTAACTAACTAGCTAGCTAACAACCTAACTAACTAACTAACTAACTTACTACCTAACTTATAAGCCATGCTTTCAAACTAACAAGATAACTGATAAACTAACAATCAAACTAGGTAGCTAACTTGTAACTGAAATTAGCTCAGATAGAGGACTGATGTACAAGCTAGGCTTACTAACTAACATTTTAACTCACTAAACTAACAAACAAATGAAACTAACTAACTAATAATTTACCTAATTAACCAACTATTTATGAAACTAACCCTCTTCTTTACTAACTAGCAAACAAGCTAACTTACTAACTAACTAACTAGTTACATTACTATCTTAGTAACTAATTTACTAGCTAACTAACTAACTAACTAAAACTAACTGACAAACTAGCTAACTTACTAGCAAAGTATTGAACTAATTAAGCAAGTAACTAAATAACTAACTAACTAACACACCAACTACCAAACAAACTAACCCTAACTAACTGCAGCTAACTCCATAACAAACTAATTATTTTCCTAACTAACAAAGTAACTAGCCTGCTAGCTACATGTTTCACAAATATACTAATATGTTAACATTCCAACTGATAAGCTGTGCTTACTAACTAAAAAACCAATCAACTAACTAGTTATCTAACTAACTAACTATCTAACTAATGAACTAACTAACTACATATGAAACAAACTTGCTAACTAGGTGACTTTATAGCTATGTCACACGCAAATTTTCATGATATCCTTATTAACCACTTGTATAACTCTCATCCCAACAAAGTATCTAGTTAACAATTTAATTTACTAAAAAACTAACTAACTATTATACTAATAAACTTGTTAATTAACTAATTAACAAACCAACTTACTAGGTACCTAACTAACTAATTACCTAACTTTCTAGCTAACTAACAAGCTATGCCTACTCCGGTCAATATTGCAAGTTATTTTTAAATAATATGTATAGGCATCTGGATTTGCTCAGTACCAGATTCACACATACAATAAAGTCCTACAGGTTGTCATACATTTATTTGTTGTGGGGCATGAGATCAGATGTTGAAATTTTATATAACTCTGTATGTCTGATTTATTTCATGTAAACATGAAGTGTTTCTAAGACCTTTTCTCTGATTCGATAGCCTTTCTTCCAGCAATCCTCTCTGAAATGAGCTTTTTTTTAGGATAACAGGTAGTAATTACTGTTACTGAACAAAGTTCCTTGCCTTGGCCTTTCTTTATCAATTTTCCTCAAATCATGTCACATCCATGTATCAGATGTTTAGTGAGTTTGACTATTCCTGCGAATGTATAAGCCTGATCTAATTTATTGATTATAGCAATATTATGACCTGAAACTATAACTAATAATAGAAAATAATAATAGATAAAAACTGAACAGATAGAAAATTTTTATGTCTCTTTTTGAGAAATAAATATGTAAATGTCAGCTGCATAGAGATACGAGCAGAAGTAATACATGGCATGTGTGACACGAATTGTGTCTTTATTCTGGTCAACATTGCAAGTTAATTTTAAATAATATGTATAGGCATGTGGGTTTGCTCAGTAACAGATTCACACATACGAGTAAAGTTCTACAGGTTGTCATACATTTATTTGTTGTGGGGCATGAGATCAGATGTTGAAATTTTATATAACTCTGTGTGTCTGATTTATTTGATGTAAACATGAAGTGTTTCTAAGACCTTTTCTCTGATTTCATAGCCTTTCTTCCAGCAATCCTCTCTGAAATGAGCTTTTTTTTAGGATAACAGGTAATAATTGTTGAATAATGTTATTTTTGATCATGAAATGATTCTGACCATGTGATCAGCAGGGAGAACGTTTTGTAGAAGACAATCCCAGACAAAACTCATGAGACAAACAGGAAGAATGCCTTACCAAACATATCACCCCCCTTCCCCAAATCAATATGGTTTTTCCAAGAAAAGATGAAAGTAAAAGATAATCTGTACAACATCAAATAAACCCAGCATTGGATTGGGGGAGGGGGAGTTCATTTTCTTCCTATTTTGTACAAAGTATTTCTAAATTGATGAAACTTAATTGAAGTCTCATTGAGTTTTTTCCGGGATTGTAGTTAACTAACAAACAAACTAATATCTCAACTAGCAAACTAATTTACTAACTAATTAGCTAACTAACAAGCAATCTAACTCAGTAACTGATAACACATGCTTACAAACTAACTTACTATCCGTCTGTATAACTAACTAAGTAACCAACAACTTAACAATCAAACTAACTAATTAACTAACTAACTATCTAACTAACCAACAGGTTAACTCACTAAGTAACTATGCATCTAACCTATTAACAGACATCATAGCTAACTAAATAACTGACTTACAAGCAATGATTACTAACTTTACTGTTTAACTAACAAACTATCCGACTAACGAACTTACTGACTAACTAACTAACAAACTAATCAACCAATGAAGGATTCAGCAAGTTAACTATGTAACGCAGTAGCTAACTAACATAACTAACAACAAACTAAACAACTTATTACTTTACTATCTTACCAAGTAACTAACTAAAGAATTGACTAAAGAGCTATGCTGACTAACTAACATTGTAACTCACAAACTAATGAAGTAACTACACACTATCGTGTCAATAAACAAAGTAACTAACTGACATACCAACAATCTACCTAACTGACTTATATGCTGTGCTCAGTCACTAACATGGTAACTAGCAAACTAACCAAACCAATAAGCTAACTATCTAACTATTTATATTGTTTACTATATAAATAAAAAGCTAACTATCCAACTAAGAAGATAGCTAACTAACAAGTTGCAACGCAAACTGACTAACTAACTTTTAGCTATCTTACAAGATATGCTTACTGACTTACTCATTATCTATGTATGAAAATAACTAGCTAACTAACTAACAAACCAATTTACTATTATAGTAACTAACTAACAATCTAATGAAGTAACAAAAAAACTAGCTAACTAACAAACTAAATAACACAATAGCTAATTATCGGTTACCTTTGCCAAAATCTTTATGACAAAGTTGGAGAATGATGTCTGAGCATTTATTCCAATTACCAAAGAGATCTGCTTCTGTATCTCTACTGTTTTGCCAACAAAATGAAACTCTGTCCAAAAAATTTATGGAAAAGTCTCATGCTTTTACTAACGATAAATTCAATCTCCTAATTAAATTGCAAACACGAAATGTTAGAAGTTTATTTAGAAGCAAGATTTTGAATCCTCACTCCTCATGTATAATAAATTTTGAGAAATGTAGCTGTTGCGGAGACATGGAAATCTGAGCCATCGAAAGATTTACAAGAAAACAATTATCACAAGTTCATCTGGAGTATTCTCTCATCTGCACCGAAGAATTATCAAGAAAGAAGAAATTTTGAAGCATCAATAATCCCTATAAAAAGACTGTGCTTTAAAAATCAAATCGAGACAAAAACTCTAGAACTTTTGAGAAATGGAATTACATAGAGAAAAATGCAACAGTGACATGATTGCTGTAATGGGCATTGATGCAAATTTTCTCTGGTTTTATAGCTTTTTGTATAAAATATCTTTTTTAAACATTTTACTTTTAAATATTATATTGCACTGAAGATGTTTTATATACTTATGCATGTAACTAATTTGTCAATTTTTTTTTAATTTTATAAAATAGCTAACGTAGTTATTGCATTAGAAAATAAATATTAGGTAAGTAAATTATTGGCTAACTAACTAACTTAGTTACAAACTATGCATATTGAATAACTGACTAACTATCGATCTACATAACTAACGAAATTACGAACAAACTAGCTAACGTAATAACTAACAAACTAACTAACTAACCAACGAACTAACTAAGTGACTAACTAACTAACTAACAAACTAACTAACTAACAGATTAACTAACTAACTAATTTGCTACCTAGCTAAGTAACTAACTGACTTTTAAAGTAACAAAGTAACTGACTTGCATGCTATGCTGACTTACTCACTGACTATCCATCAAAATAACTAATTAACAAAACCAACAAAATAACATCTCAACCAGCAAAATAACTAAACAATAAACTAACTAACTACCTAAATGGCTACCTATCGTGTTTACTATCTAACAAAAAAGGTAATTATGTAAATGTTCAGTCTCTTCCTACTGTTTACTAACCCATTAACCCACAAACTATTCTTTCTAACTTACTAACTAACAAGTACATGAAGGATCCAACAAAATAAATGGGTAGGAAACTAACAAACTTACATAGCTAACTAACTAAACAGATAATTAACTAACTAATCATCTGGTTTACTGACTAACTATCAGGCTAACTAACTAAATAACTAAACAACTAACTAGCTAACTAAATACCAAACGAAGTAACTAACTAACTGACTTACTTACTAGCTATCTTACAAGTGAAGGTTACAGGCTAACTAGCTTACTAACAAACTAACTAACATAGCTAACTAAATAAACAACTAACTAACTACTTAACTAACTAACTAAGTAGCTAACTAACTAACTACAAGCTATGCCTACAAGCTAACTAGCTAACTGACAAACTAACTAACAAACTAACTAACTAACTAACTAACTTACTTGTTAACTAAGTAAAAGACTCACTGACATACTAGCTAACTAGCTAACTGACTTACAAGATATCCTTAGTAACTAACATTATAATTCACTAGTTAGCTAACTAAATAACATACAATCTAGCTATCTAACAAAATAACTAAGTATGTAACTATCTAACAAACTAATGAACTAATTTACCAACTTACTATCTTATTTACAGACATAGCAATTAACTTAGTAGCAAACTATCTAAATGAGCAAAAGCTAACTGCTAACTAAACCTAACTGACTATATATCAAAATAATTAATGAACTAACAAAAAAACTACTAACATCAGCTATCTGACTAACCATCTAACTAACTAACTTACTAACTAGTTACATAAATAACTTACCAACTAACTTAGTAGCTAGCTTACAATCTATAACAATCTAACTTGCTAAGAAACAAACTAACATTGTAGCCAACTAACTAACTAACTAACTTTGTTACTATCTAAGAAATTAAGAAGCTAACTATATAACTAACTAATTAACAAAGTAACTAACTAGCTTACTAGCCAATTAACTGAGTTTCAAGCAATGCAAATTATAACCAACTTACTACATATAATATATAACTAAATAGCTAACAACTAACCAAGGAACCACAAAATAACGAACTATCTTACTCACTAACTAACTAAATAAATAAAGAATTGACTTACAAGCTATGCTCACTAACTAACATTGTAACTCACTACCTAACTAACTAACTAAATACCTAACTTGCTAATAAATAAAACAAACATACTAGTTACTTAACTATTTGACTTAAATGATATGCTTCCTAACTAACATGGTAACTAACAAACTAAGAAACTATATAACTAACCATCTATTGTGTTTACTAACTAAGTAACAAGCTCACTAACTACCCAACCAACCAATTAGTTGTACAACATACTGAATAACTTACTTACTAGCTAACTTACAAGTTATGCTTAGTAACTAACTAACTATCATTGTTTTTATATAACTAACTAACTAACTAACTAACTAATTATCTAAATAGGTAACAAACAAACTAACTTACTAACCAAGTGACTAACACGTTAGATATCTCCTAAGATAACTAAGTAACTAACTAACTAACTAACTAATTAACTAACTGCGTTACTACAGAACTATCTCACTAACTAGCTTTGAAACTATCTAATTCTCTTCAAAAGTTACTAGCTAACAATTTTCCAGAAACAAGTAAGTTTTGCTAACTAGCTAACCATAACCCTAATTCTAGCTAACCATAACCCTAGCCCTAACTACGATCCTAACCTTAACCCTAACCCAAACCCTTACTTCAACCCCAAGACTAATCCTAAACTTAACCCTAACTCTATCACTCACCAAAAGCCAAACCCTAAGCATACCCCTAACCCTAACCTTAATACTAATGCTAACCTTAAACTCACTCTTTACCCTGACCCAAATCCTTAATCTTACCATATTCCTTACTTTAACCTTATCCTTACCCTATCCCTAACCCTAAACATAACCCTAACGCTAACCCTAACTTAAACCATAACCCAAAACATAACCCAAACTTTACCAATATCCCTTACCCTGACAAAAGCCATAACTATAACCTTAAAATTTACCTTAACTAACATAAAAACTTACAATCTAAGCAAATGAACTAGCCAACAAACTAATTAACTTACAAGCTAACTATTCAATAAACTATGCAACTAACTAATAAACAAATCAACTAAGCTACTTTGTTGATAAGTAACTAATCAGCTAATTAACTTACACTGAGTTATAAGCTGTGTTTACTAATAAACTAGCCAACTATTTATCTGAATAACTACCAAACTAATCAATGAACTATTAACATAACTAACTTACCAACTAACAAACAAATAAACTAACTAGCTAGTTGCCTAAACAACCAACTAGCTAACATTTAAACTAACTTACAAGCTATGCCTAGGAAATTACAACATAACTAACCAATTAACTAACTTGCCAACTAACTAACTATGTAGCTAACAACCCAACCATCTATCTTATTTACTAACTAACTAACAAGCTAGCCAACTACCTTAATAACTAACTAGTCAACAAACTAACTTACTAACTAAACTGCCAGCTAATTCATAATCTATACATACTAACCAACTAACTACGAATGTACCTAAATAACTATCTAAGTAACAAACTTACTAAATAATTAGCAATCTAACTAACCATTAAACTAACTAACAAACAAACGAACTAAATAACTTAGTAACTAACTTAGTTACTGGCCAGTAAATTAACTAAATTACTAATCAATTTACTACGTAACTAACAAACTGAGTTACAAGTCATACTTACTTGATAATCAACAAAGTATATTTTTAAATAACTGGTAAACTGTTCAACGAGCTAATTAAATAACTAACTAGCTAACTTACTAGCTAACTAACAGTTATGCATCTGTCGGGAATTATGAATTTCCCCAAATTTTATTGGATTTCATTTTGATTTAAATATATGGAAATGTGTATTGAAAATGCAATAACACGCATCGCTTTTTTGTCCAACTCAAGAAAAGTGATATAAATGACATTTAAAGTACAGAGTTATAGCTTATCTACAGCTGAAATCAGTGTTGATTTTTACTTTTGTAAGCATTTTGTGAAGGGACCCCTTTTGGTTACCCTCCCAAAACACCAACAACAGTAGACATATATTTAAATCCCTGTGCCTCAGAAATCCATTTCTGGAAAGCCATGTCTTCTCTGGAGTATCAGTGGTGAGAAATTTATCATTGTTGCAAGCAGGTCAAACATTGGAATCTCTATTGCCAACAGATGCTGTTTGTTTACATGCTTCCTGGCTGGCTGGAGCTTAGTAAGGAGCTATACTATTCGCTGTTTTTGTCAAATGACTGCCATAATGACATCTCCTATTGACAAACCCAACTTCTCCATGTTGTCGAATTTTCTTTCAAGCTTTCATATTTAAAGTGTGCCGTTATCAAAGTGTCAGAAGTCTTTTAGAATAAATGACATATTGATTGCAATATATTATTGTGAAGAAAAATTTATTGTTTAGTGGAAAGATGAGAAATGTTTAGCTGAGAACAGGCAAGCATTTGAGAGTGAACGGAAGAACATTTCAAAAGTGAGAATTTAAAAAGCCAATGATGCTGATATAAAAAAATGTTAAGACAGCAAGAACAAAAGCCGTTGAAAATGAAGTCATTTGAATGAAAAAACTTGAGCTAGTGCAGAAAAATTGAAACTTTTTGGCATGAATATCAACATTAAAAGAACTGGGCCAGCTAATATGCTATTTTATGCCCAGGAACAGCTTGTGTCAAGGCTGGTTGAAAGTTACCTCTGTCCGAAATGTGGATTATCTGGTGTTATTTTCAAAGTCCTTCCTGAAATTAAATTCAGATTTTCTGCGAAATCATGTTCATCTTGCCTAAGTTGTGAAGATTTTTCTCAAAATAACTTTCTGTGCCAAAGATTTAGAAACTCGAACATGCAAAATGTACCCTTTGACATTAAAACCAGAACCAAATTGGCATTCAGAGGTATTGCTTGCGGATTTTTATCTATGCAGGAGTGGGCCAGTATTATGAATATGCCATTTTTTCTTAGCCAAAATGCTAAAACACACATAACAACATACTTGAGCAAAGTAGTATGGAAACATTCAAACAGATGACCAAGGAAACCGAAAAGGCAATAGTAAAAGCATACTGTGACATTGGAGTTGATCCAGATGAGCATGCAATCCTTAACATTGTTGTGTCATATGATGGTGTCTGGCAAAAGGGTGGCCTTAGATCCCATAATGGGGTAGCATCTGTTACCGATATGCTTACAGGACTCGCAATAGGCTTTCAGGTTTTGTTAATTTTTCCTGAAATTGTGAGAGTAAGGTTGATGATGATGCAGAATGGAAAGAAAAGCATGCATGTTCAAAGAATTATGAGAGATTAGCAGGATCTCTGGAAGTGGAATGTTCCTTTTGTCTTTGTGGTAGACCAGCAGACAGGTTTTAAATTTTGCTACATCACAATGCTGTGTGATGGTATCAGCATGGCATACCTTAAAGTCTGTGAGGCGTATTTTTATGGAAGCATCGAGATAGATAAAGAAACGGTGGCCCACATATGTCACACACGTTTAAAAAAGAATGCACACAAATAAAAAAGGAAAAAGCACAATTTGAAAATTAGACTCGCATATAAAAAAAAATGTGCATTAATTTAGAAAAGAAATATCAAATATAAAAACCAATCGCATGGTTTAACAAAGCTATGCAAAACAAAGAAAGCCACGGCAAAATAAAGAAAGCCACGGCAAATGAAAGAAAGCCAGACAAAGCAGAGAAAGCTGCTGCAAATCAAAGAAAGGCATGGCAAAACAAAGAATGCCACTGCAAAACAAAGAAATGGAAATCCAAAAAATGCTTTTGACAATTACATTCTTCACACAGTGGAACATAAAGAAGACATGGCTAAGTAATGTATTGGCATTGGACTGACCGGTTAACCAAAATTGTCTAATTGACAAGTTGACTTTGTGGTACAATGCCTTGTTCAAATTGTGATACTGGTGTGGGAACAGTGAGTATGAATTTCTTTGGTATATTTCTCAATTTTTTCAATGGTGTTTAAATCCAATCATTTTATCAAGATTTTATCCACATTAAAAATTTTCAGTTTTGCTTGTTAAAATATCTAGCATTGAGTTTCATGTCAAAAGTGTCAATGCGCTAGACTATCCATGTCTGTGAATGAAAGGAAGAAAGCAGTACAGGTCAGTCATGCAATCTTATCAAATAAGGTCGTAAAAGTAGCAATTCTTTATTGCAGGTCTACAGAATAAACAAGTTGGGAATGTTGAAAATGATTCTGATGTCAAAGAAACAGAAAGAGCAGAAGACAACTTTGATGAAGGAGAAAATCTGACATATTACTTCTACTGTGGCTACAGCTATGACGACATACTTCATTTTCTTGCAAAACATCATAGCGTTAGCATCAGCTACAGTACATTATTGAGACGTCTACAGGGATATGGGCTATAAAGAGGTTGGAACAAATATCAAAACAGTGTCCTAATAGCAAG